>JAUBNZ010001061.1:0-12936 GCA_032355485.1 Bonnemaisonia californica
GAGAGGCCCAAGGAAAATATGTAGGCAATCAACAACTCAGGAATAGAAGTGCTCCATAACTTCTAATGAGAATGTCAAGTGGCAGTGCTGCCAGGGATGCTCCCATAAAACATTTGGCTTAACTTGCTCCAAACCTCAGGGGATGATGAGGTAAGGAAACCTTGAATAATTGTAAGTTAGTTTCTCGTGACGCATGCGTCACCTCATCATAGAGGGTACTGTACAGACACCTCAATGATATATGTGTGCCTCAGGTGCAAACCTAAAGACGGAAAATGGGCATAAAATTCCTAACACCAATCAAGGTGTGGACAAGTGGAAACGCGGGCCGGAGAAAAAGAATATTCAGAAACCGCGACTCGATGACTACCTCAGAGTAGAGGAGTCACCGCATATTCACTTCAACGAAAGAGGAGGAAGAAAAAATGCGCACGCCCGACCGACAACGAGAGTTGAGTATACTGTATTGTCGCCTCAACAGAGAGGCGATTGTAGTAACGGTTCACACGACTGATCGTCGGCGCAGGGCGTTCCGATGAAGAGGAAAGAGGCATCGTGGGGGCAGGACTTTAACCTGTTTGCAAAGGAGCCTCAAAAGGAGAGACTCAGAATGTGATGCAGTCACCTCAACAAAGAAGTGGGAAAAAGAACTATCTCAACCTTAGAGGGGCATACGTTCGGAGCGAGTGGTGAATGGAAGCACCTCAAGTGGGAGGTTGGATGAAGGGGATTCCATATAACTCACCAATGTAGGTTAGTAGGATTTAATACATACCCCTGTTGCAGTACCCACTCTCTGGAGTCAAAGTGAGGCTTCAGATGCACCTAGTTTTCCGGTACAGGAAACTTTTGGCAGAGCAACTCTTCCAGATGGAGTCGTCACAGGCCACTTGATTAACACTTGAGTGCGTTGGGAGACCAGATATCTTACGCCCTGCATTGGGCGGGATCTCGCTGCTGCTGCGGTAAGCTGAGCTTCACCAGCTAAGGATAACGTACTTGTCCAATCATACAAGTAGACTAGAGTCCAATGTCCGCAGACTCTTCTCTAAGGAAAAGAGGGTAACCCTGGTGGGGATGATAGGACTCTCTTGCAGAGAGAGCTTCTAGACTGGGGTTTAGGGACCAAAGGGGTAGTCGCAGGAAATATAGCTTCATGGCTAACTTAGCCCGGTTCGTCCCTAAGTCGAGAGTGAACGCGAAGTATGCGCTGTCACTGTCTCTCCGAGGAGGAGGATCATATGAACTTGAGTGGTCAGCCAATGGTCCGTCTTTCCCGACGGGTTTGGAGCGCTAGATTTATCACCTGTGTTGGTGCGGAACCGGACGGTTAGGGGATACCTCACTTTAGAGGGGTTTCGGATCGAGCAGGCAATATAGGGCCAGTAGGTAACAACTTCAGTTTTATCCCTAGAGTGGTAGAACGGGAAGCGCTGCGCTAGTTTCCACCTCAATCTAGACGGCGTCCAAGAGACACTTCGATTTCGAAAAAGGGAGAGTGGAGGGTGCTCGTCGGTGCCGATCGATGATCAAGCCCCCATCTCTGGGTCCACTATACTAATCAGCGTGCCCTCATTTACATATTCGTAACTGTAATGACCTAAGTAAATATAACTAACATTAAAGGATATCCCCACTAGTACCATACCTGGCACATTCATAGTACGCACTGTCAGCCGTGCGGAAACCGCCGCAAGTGGCACTTCCTGACAGTGGAAGAATAGAGATAGTTGGCAAACCCTGATTGGGCGCAGGGTCGTTTGGGAGTACACCTAGGTAATGGTGCGTGACTGTCCGTACACTTGTATGATGCGCATTTACACTGGTTTCAAACGCTGCGACCAGTTACGTACTGTGTCAGCGGTTCCCCACGTGTAGAGGCCCGGCAACCGTTCTATCCATTGGATGGTAATATTGCATTCGTTCTACCCATTGGAGGGTAAAAAAAGTAACCATTGGATGTTTTGGATTATAGGGGGTGGTGGTAGTAAATATTAGCCAATGAGGCTCGCCCAGGATACTTGCAATTTTCAATCGTACTACAGGATCTTTATTTCACAGTTACGGGCCCAGAGTCTTCCTCATCAGCTCAAGATAAGTTGACGTCGAGTTCAACTCAGTCGCTGGTCACTACCACTAACAAGATGGGCAAAACAAATTACAGTGACGCTCTGAAGAGATGAATCAAGTTGTTAGGGATGTTCTCCAAGGTTGAAATTAAATCTAAAGCGATTTTGGAGGGTGCAGGGCCCATGTAAATATGTCGTGCGATGACCTTGCTCAGCAGATGCAGCAAAGTGCTAAACATATGGAGCGTTTTGCCTCGATGAATCTCCAGACGATCCGTCTGGGTCAAGTTGATCGCTGAGATTATTGAGATTATGGCCAAATACATACCGACAGAAACCGTGAGACATGAGGTTGATCTCTTATCGAATATGGAGCTCTGCGTGAGGAGACAGGATTAAATTGTAGTCATTTTTTCGAATAGGTTCAATGGGGTTGTCGTAAGATACGTCTATCAGACCACCGAGCTGAGCGACGTTGCAAACAGACAAGTCGATATGCTGTTATTGAAGAATGCTAAGCTAGGCAACTACACTTTGAACGGGATTACGTTCCAGTCTACATCCGCTATGGTACAAGTTGAGAATAAGTCGTATGTGTTGAAGAAAGCCTTAAATCCGGACGAGGTATGTTTAATCGCATCAATCATTGATACAGACTCCATACTCCTAAGATCTCCGATGAAGCGATGAAGGTTGTTTCGGATACGTTCATAGATGCCAAAACGAATTACAAGGAAGCTTGTAAGTGCACTATGTTCTCCCATAGGGATTCTTGTGACTCTCTATCGCTAGAAAGGATAAGCTTTGCCACTCTACAATCACACTAACAAAGGGTCAATGCTGGCTAAGAGAGTCCCAGAACATAAACCTCCAAGATATGAGAGGCATGCTGATCAGAACGGTCCTTGACATGACAGTTCAATGAAAAAGAAGCTTAGGATTGAAACCAAATGCGCAGGATGCAGTCAGATAGGCCATTGTTACAAAGACAAGCTGGAATGTTATGAAAGTATCCTTAAAATCGAAAAGAAGGAAACTGAGGAGATAAAGAAGGAGAACATTTTACTCCGCAGAAGAAGATCGTGGATTTTAATTAAGGAGGTCAATGAAGCTCCATTCTGACCTAAACCCCAAATTTTTCGAAGGGGCGTCGATTTCCCCTGGTGGTCTAGATGATGCCACTAGATTATTTGATGCTGTGTCTAAACAACTGAAGCTATTACCTCCCAGGGAGCACCATTCCTGTGACAGAGAGATTTCACCGACGCATCTAGTAGGGACTAGACTGCGCCTGTGTTGTCGGGACGAGATTCCGACTTATTCAGAATCTTAGATACGGTTCTAGAGTTTTCTACATATGTGCCAGATTGTACTGGCTCACACGGAGTTTGCATGGATTGAACATTATGGGCGCGGGGGAATTTCTGAGTTTATTTCACTGACGTGTATGCAGACGTGTACATAATCTAGAAGTTACGGAAGGGTTCTGCCAGCGCACGTTAGCCGCGTTGACATTTAGTTACAAGTTACTCGTAGGTCAGTCGAAGTCTATATAAGGGCAAGCTGAGGCTGAGTAGCAGCCGCCCAGGGTCGAAAAGGATCGACCATTAAACAAACACACAATCAACAGACGAGACTGAGGGAAATAAACCTACGGATTAATTGAGTTCATTCCGCTCCCAACAGGGATATCACATCAGGCCGGCCCCATTCGTTCCAATTCTCATGGATGGGACCTGGAGTGTGTTGGTGCTAAAGCCATGCAATACTTGTGAGAACTGGCCATAAATGATAATAGTGGTAAGTCAACAGCAGTGATGCTTGAATTAGTTCTAGGAAAGTCCCCACTTTTCATCTTTCTCGATCAGAAACGGTACTCCGACACAATCAATCGCAAAACGACATTTGTGGTTATTTTTCCAACGGCCATGTGACTCCTCCGATAGATCTTTCCTTACATATATCGCCCCGGACGATAGTGCTAATGACAGGCTCATACTCCAAATATGTCACATGCGAACTAAACCAGTTCGAGCCTAGTCGGACAGAACTGACCTGTAAAAGAGCTGAATAACTAGAAAAAGTTTCATGGATTCACACTTGTCTCATCTAAATAATGCAAGGTCTTTTTGGAGACTCTGAAATTTTCACTTGTGCGGTTGTAAAAGGTTGTGATAGAGTACACCAAGCATGTGATATATATGCATCATCAGGACGACCGAGAGACTCTAAGCAATTTTCGCTGACTCATGTTAACAATGTATTGAACTTGTAGATACAAGTGGATTCTTATGGTCTACATAGTAGAAGAGAAATACTAAGTACTTCAAATAATTGATATGGGGACAAGATACAGAGAACACACTATAGCAAGAGGTCGATCGGCCGCAAAAATTAAGTAACTGATTGGCACAGAATGGTTATACCATCATGCGGCTCCAAAGAGGTTTACTGCTGAACCTGATTTCTTCAAACCTTTCTTTGACGCGTTACTCAAAGCAAAACCCATTGGCCTAAAAACAGGACCATCGAGATCTTCTCCCAAGAACGGTTACGTAAAAAGAAACAAAGGCGTTTTTAAGATGATACTTCGCTCCTATCAAGGTAAATTACAACAGTATCCCTGGATACGGTTGTGGCTATAGAGTCCTTTATGATCAATGCGTTCCACAGTAATACAATTCTAGGTGTGTTCTAATTCTCAGGGGTTATTCTCCGTCAATACTTTGTATCTCTAGTACTTCTGTATCTCAGGAACTCCTAGACTCCCAGACAAAACGTATTTCAATCAGGGAGATTAAAGTCAAGGAGCAACGCACAGCCAGATTTATTTTTGGAAGGGCAGGAGTGTTTGAGTCTTTTACAGGAAATCTAAACGGAATGAACGTCCAAGGTGGGTAGAACTTCGTTCGATAGAATTCAAAGCGCACATCATCAAATGCAGAATGACTAATAACTGACGGCCAATTTCAGTTTCATACGATCACACACGGGTGGCACATTCAGATCCAATCACACATGAACTCAGGCAATGCAGCCTTGAGGACGAGCCCAACTATTGAGGATGATGACAACAATGATGAAAGTCCTGACATGGAGGTCCATTTTGTTGATGACACAAGAGATCAGCAGGAAGCTGAGTTCGGGCATACTCCAAATTAGTTGGATAACAATGATATCAAACAAGATGATTAAAAGGGTACAGGATACAATGGAGATCAAAGGATCAAAAAGATATATCGGTAAGGGCGAGGATGGATATAAGCAGCCATATAGGATCAGGATTTCATGGATCCGTAAGAAGACTGCAGGTAATCCTGGTAAGGAAATAGGTAGTATTTCGATTGGAAAAGATCAAGTAATTGAATTAAAGTCACAAGAGCAGATACTATTAGATGGCATCTATGGAGTCACAGGAACAGTATACGTTAAACGACCGAAGATGGAATGCGCCCGCCGTAGATGGTAGACAAGGCTGTGAAGAACTACATAGATCCAAACTGTCACGGTAACTACAATGAAGTCAAGGAGAATGAAGTTTCGCTAGGATCGGATGTTATCAGCTCTCACACGGTTCAAAAGTTGAAGATCGATGAGAAACGCCCCATTCCGGGCTGCCCATTCCACTGCGGTGGGGAAACGTCCGTCGACGAACTTTTTCTACAAATAAGCAAGCCCGTTTCGTGGTCGTTGGAGATTTTTGGCTGAGTTGATCTTGCAACTCCGGAGCCGTCGCCGGGTGTTGCGACAAAGTTCCCGCGAGGGATTCTAGAAGGATCCGCTCCGGGTTTTCTGCATCAGTCCAGAGTTCTGATTGCCCGCTTTGCGTTTATTGGCAATCTTCCGGTCTAGTGGAATCCGGTATAGGGTCTGTTAGATTATGCATCTCTCTTCTTCGGGTTGTAAAGGGAGCTCTTTTAGAATATCAACTCTCTCCCCCCGATTTCAGTCAGCGTCTACCCCTCCTCCGTTAAATTTACAAACTCAGAAAAAGGTTCTTCTGAAAGCGGAAACTTACTACGTCGTCCAAGGTATGGAGCGAGTGTTTTTGATTCCGAAAACGGTACTTTCAACAGGCAATTCTAGGTCGGGAGACCACTTGTAGTACAAAAAATCTGTAAGATTAGTACCGATTGAGTAGCTGCGAAAAGGGGAGGGACGATCCGATAGAAAAGGGATGGCAAAGGGATGAGGCTAGTTCAATGTACGTGCGGGCTGGACGCTGATGGAATTCTGTAGCGGGAGCCGATGGCTTGTAGACTGGTTCTAGGGACGAGGGTTTCTTAGAGCACCCACAGCGCATGATCTATTTCATTCCATATAGTATTTTTTGCGGATATCAAAATTTTGGTGAGCCTACCGCATCATACCTTCCCTATTTGTCCGTAATCAATAGGATAGAGAAGTTTCAGTCCGTATTTCTCAGAAAATAGGGCGTTAGATTTTTCTATCCGAAAGGCATTCTATTTACACTTATACCACTATTCTATTCCTGGTAGGCCAGCTTTGTACAGCCAGTAGAATTCAATGTTACCGTGTCCACGTTTCACCATGGCTTCGCCGAATTGTCGATTCTTGTTTGGAATGCGGCCTGGGCGCGAGCCACCCTAAGTAGTTGTTGATTCATGCGTGTTTGGAGGGGCAAAGCCGATGTTCCAAGTCGAATCGGAAATATCCAGTACTACAATTGCAGCATCATTATTGTCAGACTTACTGCTTTCGTCTGAAGATGTCCACGTCTGCAGCGTTCCCGGTATGGACGTCATGTACTGAACAAGACGCTTTTTTGAGGATGCAATTTGCTTCAATGCAATCCATGTCAATAGAACCGCGGACGGTGGTGAGTTGATACAATCTCGTGCGTCGTTCCCATTAACCAGTCGGCTAGGGCAGGTGGCCGGGCAATCTGTACGCGTAGCACCTATAGCGCACTGGGCGGCGTCCACGTGTGAGCCCTGTCCAGTGAAGTAAGCGGAGAGTCCTCCCTGGAGGGCTGTACTATCACCCCGGACACCCTGTCCTGGAGTGGCTAGCGTGAATTTTCCGAAATACGGTAGCGCAATTTAGAAAGTAACCAGAAAATGATAGAATTATAGTAATTAGCTTATAGTAATGAGGTGCGAAAGCCGCGAGCATACTTAACCACGTTGTTCGCGGCCAACCCTAAAAGATAAAGAGGTAAGCACCCTTCGGCCCTAATCTAGTCTACAAGCTACTGGCTCCCGCTACGGAATTCCATCACCGTCCGGCCCAGCTCACGCGCCCATTGAACTAGCCTCATCCCCTTGCTACCCCCTTTCCCTCGGAACTTCCCTCCCTCTCTCGCGGTTACTCGAATTCTACATTCCGACCGGACTTTTTGTACGACTGTGAGGTCGACGAACACATTCCCTATCGTATTTTACGGCAGCAATAGGAATACGATACAAATTAAACTTACTGAATTAGCAGGCCAACAAAAGCCTGCCACGTTTCTTATGTACTGTAAGAATCCTTTCTATTAAATTTATTTGCCGACGTGCGCTGCGGATGCTCTTACCTCATTATTTTTTGGGTTGGCCGCGAGGAACATGGTTACGTATGCTCGCGGCCTTTGTACTACTGTCGCCTATACTACTAAAACCTCGGTCTGTAAGTTTGGATCCCCCATTTCGTAAGCGCATTGGTCGAGAGCCGGCCGGGGGCAGCCGCCCCTCTCACCTGCCTCCACGTTTCCTTGAGGCGGACCGGGGGCGGACCAGCGGGGGCCAAGGCACGAGTGGGTACAAGTGCGCACCGGTGGGCACCGAGTGGCCCCTACAGCTCCCGCCACGTGTCCTCCCGGCCGACCAGGGAGACGGAATGGGAGATGGAGCGGACTGCCGCGGTGGAGGGGAAGCGGGGCCGGACTGCCGCGGTGAGACAGCGAAGCTGGGGCCGACTACCGCGGTGAGACAGGGGAGCTGGGGCGGACTGCCGCGGTGAGGCAGGGGACAGGGGACTACGGGGAGGACAGGGGGCAGGGGTCCGGGCTGGGTAGGTTGGATAAGGGTGATGGGTGGCGGGTGGCAGGTGCAGGGCGGGGGGCGAGGCGGGGTGGGGCGGGCCAGCAGTAGATATTTTGCTGTAGGTATTTTACAGCATGTATTTTTTCTACGACATTCTAAAGGCTACTCTTACCCGTTACAGTTTCCATTGATAATTTAGTTTTCATTTTGGTCATTAATTAATTGATTGCATTTCTGCGACATTTTAATAAATACACCGTACTGTAAGTTTCAAGGGTTGGGGAGGCGGAAACACACTGGCAGGGGGAGGTATTAACATAACACTACAAATAATAATATAAATTACGTAGTGCACTGTATTATGTACAGTATATAAACGGCCAGCGAGCGGAGGTGCCCCTACAATTAAATATTATTAAAATGTGGCCAGCATGCGGCGGTGCCCCTACCATTAATTTTTATTAAATTTTCTAGTTTTGCAACGTTCTACTGCACCTCGCCGATGCAAACAGCCATTGCACTGCACTGTACGCAGACCCCGAGCTGCCCCTTGGTCCGCCTTCTACCTATAATGTCGCTAGTTTTACGCCTAGAATGCTGAGCTCACCGCGGCAACGATATAACTTCTCACTGTTTGAAATTTCTGTAGTCTGTATTAGCAGTCCGTCCCTTCGCAAAGTGGCTCCCCTCCCGACTTCCTCCCCCCCCTCCCCCATTGTTGGGTTGGCGTCGAAGTGCTATTGTTCGCGGGTAAGAAAGCATCTGAACCCGGAGTGTCCCAAAACGTCAGGTACTGGCGCCCTTTTCGACTGTAAATCAGAGTTGGGTGACCCTGTCGGTGTTGTCTGCGCACCTTTCGGCGTACTTGTAGACACACTACAGCCCGCGAGGGTGTAGTGAACTGAGGAAGCGGCGCGCGCGGGCTTCCAGTGCACCTCACGGTTCGCTGGGAGATCCCTGGCTTTCTCTCAACCTTCTGTGCCTAGCAACGCTTCTGGGACTGTGAAACCAATCGAGGGGAGCTTTGTCCTGGGGCGAACCCGGTTCCAGACGTCTAGGAAATAGGTAATCCAGCGGCCTTCGGGTAGGAGCCAAACGCCGCAACGGCAAGCGTATGTTCGTGGTGAGAACGGCCTTAGGACAGGAAGTCTGGGACGCACAGTCTCTGCATAGGTACAGCTATCTTCAGGCAAGCCTCTAAAGGTTCTCTATGCATAAAAGAAGACCTTTTGGCGGAGCAGCACCGCCTCCCCGATCGACGTTTACGTTGTAGGAGATACGGACTGCTTTGAAAGCCGCAGAACCAGGGTAACCTCTGTGTTCCATAAAGAAGCCTCGAAAGTGACGAGTAGTACTAGGTCACGGTGCTAGGTGCCGGATATGCCCAAAGTATTCGGCCCGTTTGGAACGCAAAGGTGATACTCTATAATTCCAAACGTGTGGAAGAGAGCGTAAGTGCTCTCTCCCGGAGCACCAGAGGTTCAGTTTGAGTTTCACACTTGAACTGTCCTTCTGAAGCGGGCAGAGGCAGGCTTAGTTGAGTTCGCTGTTCGTGTGACGTGCACTGGCCATGTCATCAATATCAACTCAATCAAACCACTCAAACTATAAAAATGGCATTTAGAGACCAAAATGAAGAGTCCGAGGACGAAATCCAGCCTAATGTGGGCCATTTCGTGTCTGCAGAGGCAAGAGCAGAGGCTCGGTGGGAACTACAACGCCTTAGAGAGGCCTTCCAGCGAGGGCAAGGGAATACTGAGCAGCAAGAACTACGATTGGCGTGAAATCGGGAAAGAAAGGCAAAGAAGCTGTTAATGAGACCCCAGAACAGCAGGAGGTGAGACGAGCTAGAAACCTTGAGGCCACTAGAAGGAGACGGGCGAAACAATCCGGGGAAGAGAAGCACCGCATCAGAAAAAAATCATCAGAGGCTCAGCGTAGAAGAACAGCCCAGGAAAGTTCTGCAGCTACACAGTACCGTCAGGAGTCTGATAGGATCGCCACAAGGGAACGTAGATCACAGCAGTCTACTCCAAGGGCACCCGTACGATTGATAATGCAGCTTCAGTTCAAAATGAGGCCATTACAGTTCCAGATTCAAAGCACGTCGTTAGGCAGCTGTTACCACGGCCCACTCGGGGACAGATTACCTTAGTCATGGTTCTATGGATGTTGAGTGTCCACATTGCGGTGCTATGCGCTTCATTGGTGAGATAATCTGGAACTCATCCTTGCGTTCACCACAGTTCTCCAATTGTTTCCAGAAAGGACAGGTTTCCCTCCCCGCCTTACAGGAACCACCTGCCCTTCTGAGAGAGCTTTTGACCTCCACAGGCACCAAGGAACGTCGCTTCCGGCATCACATCCGCGGCTACAACATCGCTCTCTCCTTGGCTTCATTCAGAGCCAGGTGGGCGAACAGAGGCCCGGGTACCTCCAATTTCCATCCCACTATGACCTTGGAGGGTCGCCTATATCATCAGATCAGCGGGCTGCTTCCTGTACCAGGTGGTCAGCCAGCCAGCCTTCCTGGTTGTCTGCATTCATGATACAGACTTTCAGAGGCAGACTGAAGCAAGACAGGCAGGTGTGGACAACCTAGATGCAGCTGTACTCCGTGATCTGACACGAATACTGCTCGAGGTCAACCCCTACGTCCGCACCTTTTCCAGCTTACGGGACTGGGCCCTTCAAGAAAGCCCACCGGTCGAATACAGGATGGTTACTAATGCTGACAAGCGACCCTCCGCTGAGCACATCGGGCGCTACAGCGGTCCAACAGGCGCAGAAGTAGCTGCAGTAATTCCTGGAATTGCTGATGGGATAGTTGGGAAGAGGGAAATTGTCGTTCGCAGGCGTGCCTTCATTCAGAGCAACGGAGAAGAATATCTGCACGACATATCTGTGAACCATCGCTCATACGATCCGCTCACGTACATACTGCTGTTCCCTTTCGGAGAAGAAGGATGGCATCATGAACTTCGCCTGCAACTCACTAGCGGCAACCCCGCCATCGCTGGCACTCGAACACAAGTGAAGCTCACTCCACTGCACTACTATTCCTACCGGATGTTCCAAAGAAACACAGATTTAAGTACAATACTGCACGGCAAGCGACTCTTCCAGCAGTACTTGGCGGACCAGTTCTGCAAGATGGAATCAGAAAGGCTCTCATACCTCCGAAATAACCAAGGGGCACTTCGGTCATCAGACTGCACTCTTCTCTATGATGTGCTTACCGATGCGAGGCGCGCCGAAGATGAGGCGTCTGCTGCAAGAGCCGGGAAATTAATTGTGCTATCTTCCTCGTAACTTGGAGGCGATCGATACATGAGGCAGCAGATGCAGGACATCAATTCCACGTCCAACAAACTCGTTCACCCTGACATCTTCCTCACTATCACTTGCAACCCGAAGTGGCCTGAGATTGCGGACTCGCTTCAGCCAGGTCAGTTTGCTCAGGACAGACCGGACCTCACTGCACTCCTATTCAAGCAGAAGCTATATGCACTTATGGATGTCGTTGTGAGGCAAGAGTTGTCCGGAAAGGTTATTGCATACGTTCGGGTGGTGGAATTCCAGAAGAGAGTGGTTGCGCATGCCCATATCATCCTCATTCTCGATAGGCACTCCAAAGAAAGGATTCGCGATCCCGCCAATGTGGAAAGCCTCATTTCGGCATAGCTGCCTCCCGAATCCGATGGGAGATTGAGAGGGTTGGTCCTCAAGCACATGATACACGGTCCTTGCGGCTCCGTGAATACAGCTTCCCCATATGCGAAGTGGAAACTGTGGAAAGAGGTTCCCCAAGGAATTCAGAACCGACAAAGGCATTCTGGAGGAGCAGTACTACGTGCATTACAAGAGAAAAGTTCCTGAAGATGGTGGGAATACTGCTACCAAACGCTGCCGAGTGAACCGTAGGCTTCAAGACTTGCAAGTAGAAAGCTCTTGGGTCGTCTCTCAAAGTCCAAAGCTCTTGCAACTGTTCGAGTGCCACGTGAACAGGGAGATCTGCATTTCCCGAGTCGGCAGTATAAAGTACCTCTTCAAGTACATCTGCAAGGGGCATGACCGCGTGACAATGGAGCTTCTTCAAGAAGGCGAAACGGCCGATGAGATATCCAACTTCCAGGATGCAAGGTACGTGTCAGCTTCGGAAGCAGCATGGGGCCTTCTCACCTTCGACATTGTCGATAAGAACCCCTCCGTAGTTCGCCTTGCCGTCCATCTTGAGGACCACCACACCGTCTACTTCCAAGAAGGTCAGGAACAACAAGCTGCAGAACAACAGCAGCGACCTTCCACTACGCTCACTGAGTCGTTCTTCACAACGGAAAGTATGAAGGGGCAAGGAATCTGCGCTACGAAGAGTTCCCGAAGTTCTTTACTTGGACTGTGCCCGTACGAAGAGCCGGCGCTTCGGACACCTCTGGAGGTGCGGGTCCTTCTAATGCTCCTGCTACTCCTTCCAGCACTGCTACTATTCCTCCTCCTCCGCCGAGGAAGAAGTACTGGAAGCCGCGTGCTCGCAATACAAGAACAGAAGGAGGGCAGATCACATTCACCGGAGAAGGTACAGACGTCGTAGGAAGCATCTACACTGTGAGTCCAAGGGAGGGAGAAAGGTACTACCTCAGGCTCTTCCTTACACATGTCAAAGGGGCTGTCTCCTTGGAGGAACTTCGCACAGTGGACGGCGAGGTGCACCCGACCTTCCGTGAGGCATGCGTCCAACACGGACTTCTGGCAGACGATGAAGAGTGGAAAAGGGCTCTTCGAGAGTCCTTCGGTTCAAGCTTCGCTCCTCTCACTCATGTGTTCGCTACCATTCTCACTTTCTGTGAGCCTTCGTCCCCAAGGGCTCTTTATGAAGGTCA
>JAUBNZ010001062.1:0-12935 GCA_032355485.1 Bonnemaisonia californica
ACACAGCTGACGACAACGGCTTTATCTCAGTGAGTGTCGTCAGGACGGGGATAGGGTCCCGTCCTGACATTTGCGTGTCGGTAACGAATGCTGACGCATCTGAGCTATTCACGCAAGTAGTAGGAGACTGCGGTTCACCCCGATACGCACCCTCCGGGGCGTTTTCCGAAGGATAAACGACGGAGTGGTCAGGTGGCGTGACCGCCTTGGGATAAGCCGATTGGGCTGAATCGCGTGCCAGAATGATTAGGGGCCCAGGGTCGGGTGGAGCTCGAGCCTGGTCAGGCATTCCTTCGAGAGGGTACAATTGGACGTTGTGTTGGAGGTTGACCTACGCAGCGGTAAAACGTGCGTTCGTTTGCATCTGGAACACGATCGAGCGTTGCTCCTCCGTAAGGGCCGGGCAGTTGACCATCTCATGCCCGAAGATTCGGCAAATGAGAAAACGCAGGCCTGCAGTACGCGAGATGTCCGAGGGCTCAGTACGAGTCGTCGAAGGGGGTAGTACGCCCTGGGGATGTGCGCCCTGTAGGGCTCAATCGATGGACGGCTAACTCACGGTGACGGCGATTACGGGGAAGGGTCGTGTGAGCGCGGAGTACGGAAGTACGTAGAACGCGTACCCGTGCTCGGGGTCGGTGGGGCAGAATGTCGGACGTCGACGGGAGGCGCAGGTTGATACTCACCTATGGGCGTTGGTAATCGGTGCGAGTCGCCGGGTAGGACGGGCGCGCCGTCGGGTAGCGGTATTGGCGGTCCGGAGCGGGGCCCGGAAACGAGCACGAGTCGCCGTCGTCCGTCTGCCCCGCCAACACGTGGTGACTCTGGTCAACTGGGTGAGTCAAAAGAGTGTGTTTTCGGTTGGCCTTCGAAGAAACTTGCAGCTCCCGCTGGTTTGCGCGGTGGGTATCCCCGTAGCTGTGCGCCATCGTCGTCAGTTCGCGGAAGGTGAGGCTTGAGTTCCACGACAGCGCGTCGCGTACCAGGTGTTGCGCGTAGGAGCGGAGACCATCCACGAAGATTGAAGCCAACGTGGGCTCAGCGAAGCCCTCTCCGCAACGGATGGCCTGCTTCCGCAAACGCGCCGCAAATTTCTCCTCCGTCTCGGCCGAATCTTGCGTCATATTTGAAACATCCCTATACGCCTTGGCGACTTCGCCCTCACGAGCATAGGTGAGGAGTACCCACTGTACGGCCGCGGGGTACGATCGTATAGAATCAACGCCGGGGCTCGAAACCCTCGTATGACCCGTGTAGGTGAGGAACGACTCCAGGGCTTCATCCGTTAGGAAGTACTTGAGGAGGGGTAACGCCACGCCCTCTGACACTCCAGTGTCGTCGCATGCGCTGGCGAAATTCTTCAGCAAGGAAAGTACGGCAATACCGTCCTTCCCGGTAAAGGCCGATACCTGCATGAAGTGTTTTATGCGTTTCACGATCTCTGCCAACTCCGTGGCGAGTTCTCCGTCGAACAACGGGTCGATTTCGAGGAGTCGGTAGAAACGGTAGGACAGCGCGGTGTTGAACAACTCATTTAGAGGCGTGATCTCGTCCAACCCCGGATAGCGGGGCCGAAGTACTGCACCTCTCGGTGCAGTCTCGCAGATGTAGTTGCTTGCAACTTAGGCAGCCCATTTGCACGCTCATCCAGCCGCTCATGCAATTGGGAAGACCGTTTCGGAATTTGTCCTCGTCCAATACGGCAACCCAACGAGCAAGTGCTACTAACCTAACAGCTTGAGGACGTCATCCACGCAGCCCCGTCCACAATCCGCCACTCAGAATCCTGTTCTCCAACCCGCTGTGCAAAATGCCCCATCCACGACTACTTCAAGCGCATGCCCCGGTTTCCATCCGGGTATCAACGGCTCACTTCTCTGATCCCTGGCGAATATTTAGTCCGACATGACTTTCTGCCCTTACCGAACGTTCCACTGCATTGCCGACATTCTTTCAACAGCATCTTGAAGGCTTTCATCAGTATGCCTATGCTAATGAATGGTATGCAGGATTTATTCGTTCCTGGAGGGATACGCATGACCTTCCTATTGAGCTGAAGTTATTGCAGAGCAGTAACAGAAAGTAACGGAATAACCTCAGCATAATTTATATCCACAAGAATACAGATGAGACAGGAGAGTGTGGGTAAATAGGACTGATGTGAACCATAGAATAGACATTAAGAGGGTCGGTGTCTGGGTAGACTGGAATGGACACCATTTTATGATGTACCCTGAGCAAGAGGCAGCCTCAATCACTGTCTTCGCGAAAATGTACGAAGACTTCTTCGTACTCGCGAAAAAAAGCCTGTACATTGGTAGCATTCGAGCCAAACAGCAGATGCAGAGACCGAACTTCAATAACCTGCGTTGCATACATCATATGTTCGTCGCTGTCCTTTTCCGGTTGTCTCGTTCCCATCATCTGCCTCTAGTGCCATCAATAACGCCTTTTCCTCTCTAGGTGGCTCTGCACCATCAATCTGGACTACAAACCCAAGTTACCAAGAGAACCGTGCTGTTGCAGTGAACTCCAAACTTGAATACTTCTTTTTCATCCTAGCATAGGTGCAAGGGGAAACCGTGTGCTAAATAGTCGCAGTCGCTACCGCTGCAAGTCAATACGTAACTAACGAAAGTAACAAAACATGCACATAAATTTTCATACCGCCTCCCAGCCTGTGACTGCTCCGGAGCGGGCAATGGCCGCAACGGGTTTGGTAGTGCAGTTGAAGATTTGAGAGGTTTGTTTACTTCTAGCTCTGTATTGTGAAGTGTGTCTTCTCGGTAGCTATTTATACTACATAGGAGGAGCGCTAGATGTCTTGTAAAGATTGAGTGGGAGTCATGTTGATTGCTCTGTGTTGAACACTCCATTATATTACGTGTTGCGTAATACTTGTTCGCGTTGCGCTGAATGCAAGTAAAAAGTAGGAGAGGCGTACAGTATCAAAGCAACGCTTATCATTACTGCCAAATGATTTCATGTACTCTCCGTACTACACTAAGGGGAGAGTCCATTCTGTTTTCGTACAGTATGGATGTTCCACAACGAGCTGTTCCGCACGTGCCGTTATTTCCTTGGAGTAGTTTTCATAACGTCACAGAAATATGCGGATCGATTCCGAACCGAAGCGATCCAAATGTGGATGGTCAAACGAGGTTGAAACAAATGTCGCGCTCTGTGTGCGATGCTGATTAATGCTTGTCGGTCACGTCGGTTCAGTCCTTGAGTGATCCGTAGATCGGTAGTCCGATACTCCGTAGTGATGTTCCGATCGTATGAGATCGGTTACGGTGTGTTGACTTTCGTTCCAAGAGTGGTGGTAATGATCGCGGTGTGCCGAATATCGGAAGAGTCAACGCCTTTGCTTGAAAAATTAAGTGATCAGTATGATGTCCTGCGGGTAACTCCGATGTATCGGTGTTACTCCCGCACAGGCAAGGAGTGTTGAAGTGTTGTTTTTTGTGCCGATCACTGTGATCGTTAAGTTGCGTGTTTTCTTTTTCTCTGTTTCGTCACCGTGGTCGGTTGGGAATTGTAGCTACAGAAAATCTACCTAATTACCCGTAGTGGGTTTAATTATAGTTATATAATTATAATGACCGTCAAACAGGACGATTAACCTTTTCATACCAATCTTCGGTAGTAGGGAGGACTGCTTGGTGTCACACTGGGCCAGAGAAGTCGTATAATTCGTAAGTTCTTCCCGTCATCGCAAAGATCCAGTCGGGATATTTGGGTGCGGAGAATCGTTTCCAGGAGCGAAAAAGAGAAAGGCGGCAAGCCTTGGTATTAGTTCTTCCTCTTCCAGAGAAAATGTTCGGTGTGCTCCAAGAGCATTTAGGATTAATGGTTGAGACAGCCATGTTGGGGAGCGCGACTGCGAAGACCCGGGCAGATCCGGTGCTCCGAGATCGTCCCTTCCAAGGTACGAAGCTCCCCTTGCAATGTCTTAGACGTATAGTTGTTCGTGGTTGTCTGCTGAGCAGAATGATAACTGGTTTGCCCTGAGGGCGTTTGAGATCCTGAATAGGATGCTGGTGGTCCCTCTTCCACGGATGCGGAGATTACCGCTTTGGATCGGAAGCACAAGGCCTAAGGCATCATTGATTTTTCACTCTCTGACAGTTTCTCGCAGTTCAGAACTACCTGGTCAATTTCCGTAAGGGGGAGGATTCTGGTGAGATATGCCCCGGATTATAGCACTAATGACTTATCACCTGAATCAGTGGAGAAACCTGCTTTGCAGCTCTTGGAGCTGGAGTAACTACCCGTTGCTGACTTCGGACTTCCTAACCGGAACGTGATAGTGCAGATTCGCGACCTGAAAAAGGAATTCTCAGAACATTTTTCCAAGAGCGTTATGTTGACCGAAGGCCAGGATATCATCCATGGGATCGCTATAAGAACGAGGAACTGCCGATGCTGTTGATGAGTCTGCATGGGATTCCCCCAAAATGTTTAGTTGGTCATGATAATCCTGCGCGCTTTTACGTACCGAGGATTCGCGGATCTCCGGGGGAGATTTTAGCATGTGCATCGCATTGGATCGGGAGGCCGTTATGGTCGTTTTAGATGCTTCGGTCTAGCCGATTCGTGTACAAAGGACATATGTTTCCGCTCTTGCGAATTGTATCAGTTCAAATTATGCTGTGCGTCGATGACACTCGCGATATTTTGTTTCGAGCGTTTTGGTAATTCTGTTCAACCCATCGACAAATAATTTCATGAATTCATCAGAGGAATTTACATTACTGCAATTGTTACAAGCATCGTTGATGCGTTTGACGTAATCAGTTTCCAGCTCATCGAGCTTTCCTGCAATATCCTTACGGGAGAGAATAGCTTCCCAGATTTTGGTGGAGGTTTTGTGAGAACGTAGGATGTACCGTATTGACTCGGGCCAACAAGGGCCCGTCCTTCTTCCATAGAGGTCGTATCGGAGACGGAGTCGAAATGGCTAACGGAGAAACCGTTGAGAAAGTATTTCAGAGCCAAGTACGCTTGAGCTTCGCTCACTTCGTCGATGTTTTATTCTCGCAAGAAAAGTATCAGGAAGTCTAATACAAAAATGGGATCATCCTCACTGAAATGAGCTGTCTCAGTTGATTTCTAGGCATTACAATATGGCCGTTGACCTTTCCTGTGGATCTTGAAGAACGAGACTAGGAATTGTCTTCCAAACGATATGTCATGTAAGAAACAAGCTTCCCATACAACAGATTCGTGGCTCTTAGCTCCTTAAGCACAAGGAACTTTATTCCTAGTTTCTCTTCGTAAGTAAACGTTTGGGTCCTGAGGATCTGCTTGAGTGCTTATGGCGACTTCTCCTCTGGAGACGATGAACCAGTCGAATAATAGCTGCTGGGACTGGAAGATCCATCGTCTCTGTATTCATGAGAGGACGAAGAGCTGGGAATGGACGCCCGGTGGTTTTTCAATTTTCAGGACGACTGTGTCGTGAAGAACTCTTCCCCTTAGGGTAATTCTTAGATTTCTTCTTGAAAGAATTGGAATCAGGCGAGGCCTGCACTGTAGCTGAACTATTTGGGTTTTCTAATTTCGACAGCCTAGAGGCCACTTTACCGAACAGGTCACTGCTGTCAACTCGTCTTGTACCCTGGTCTTCACGTGCTTAGTTGAAATTAGATCGCAGTATCTGCAGATTTCCAGTGTCATTATCAACAAGCTTTCGCATAACTTGAAGGAAATCATTCTGAGACTTAAACTCACTGGAAACTATGTCCCTTTGGGACTTAAGGGTGACATGTTCCTGCCTGAGCAGCTCATTTTGGGCTCGAAGAGTTTGTATTTCAATCCTAAGAAGTTTTTGAAACTCTTCTCTGATAGAATTCTGAGCGGCAGAGGAAATTAATAGCGTCGGAGGCACCTCAGATCTTGATGGCTGATCCGTAAGACGTTCTGGGTTCAGCTCCGTTCTTTGACGCGTGACCACTGACGGGGGCCCAAATTTCGGATTGCAACCTGAGGTTGTCATTATTAGAGTTTTGAAAAGAAATAGAGAAATAAAAGCTAACAGCTTTGCTGGAATTCTACGTCGGGAGACCGAATGTAGTGCAATAACTGAGATATAATAGCAGTAGCCGGAGGCTAAGAACAAAGATACCTTAGGTAGGGACCTTGGGAGTTCAGGACCCGCTTGGCGAGCCCAGAGGGTCGTAGAGCAACGTCTGAAGTGAGATTTTCTGGCGGGTTGTAAATATATACCTCGCAAAAAGGGCAGGTGGCTGTGACAGCTAAAATCCAAAGAAGGTAATAGCTTGTAGCGAGAAGACCGTGTCGGCGACAAACGACACTGTCAAGTTCAAAAGACCGGAAGGAAGGAAAAGGAATAGGAAGGAAGGGCAATGTCTATAGCGAAAGATGCTCAAGGAGCGAACGAACAAACCCCAGAAGGACCCTGCAAGGCGATGATCCAGGGACGAATGAGATATTTGAGTATGACGAGTAGCGATGAGGACAAATTCAGTTCCAAACTACGGTTACTTTTAGTGTTAGAAGTTTTCCAGGTAAGCAGGCGGTTAAGTATAGGAGGAAGTGGCCTCTTGGCCCTAATGGTGGGGGTGTTAGGCCCCTAACGGGCATATAACGTTAATAGTTAAATCTAGAGTTCTCTATTTGAAATGATTATATTGGGGATGAGTTTCGCGAAGGAGGAGACCGATCAGTGAAAAGTAAAGTTTTAGTTGTAAGTTTGCAGTTTGCGAGCCAAATGTTATTTAATAGAAAACTTCACCAGAATCAGCAAAGCTCAACATTTACATCCCAATTGGCTCAACACTATTCAGTACTGTACACTTGGCGGTACAGTACTGAATAGTTGCATAGTTCAGGAGGCGTTTCAAAACTGTTCAAAACGCCTCTCAGCGTTTGCAGTACTGTATTTCGACAAAACGTCCTTTTCGAAATAAACTTTCCAGGCCTTATAATTTGCAGGGTCGATACCTGTACGGTAGTCTGCAGCTATCGGAGATATAATTATGTTACAGCATCTCTATTGGAAGATGTTTTGGTGGGGACCGAATCCTTTTATTGATCTCCAACACTTAGATATATTTTCTAAACATTTTGTATAGCATGTTATCTCCTAATATACTGTTTAGTAGTGGTGGAAACCCGAATCCTAATTTCCCCCCTAACTGAGGCAGATTCATTTTTTGCCAGTGTCTTCGCCACCCCCCTTCCCAATTCGCCGATGCTATCCTTCGGCTTCCGTGCGATGGGGAAGCTGAAGGGGGGCTTGCAAGAATTGGAAGGTGGGCAAAGGCCCCCAGGTGACCATAAAATAAATAATAATTAAGACTCTTGGCGGATTTCACGTGTTACACCATCGGAGCTGAGCTCAATGGCAGTGCACCTCCAGTTACACAGCTGGACAGATTCCACTCGTGGAAAAATACCAAGCAAGGCCTGCGCGAGTACCCCTTGAATATGCTTGTAGTATAACTCGGAATTATCTAAACAGAAAGAATCTAATTAGTTCATTTGGAACTACAGACACGGAATCGAAAACGCCCAAAGATCATTCATAGATCTCATGAAATCTACGCTGCCACTCGCATGTGCGGTGACTTATGACACATTACTGTAGTTATCCCAGGCAGGCAGCGCTCGCAGATTGCCGATGCCTGCTCCAATTCTTCCAGTGCACCACTTACTGAACTCTGTATAACTCACCGAGGACTGCGCCTCTCCGAACTGCAAAATGACCCAAAAGCTGAAGAAGCAGCACTTCAGTACGCTAGATAATTACTCAATATGGGTAAGGGAATATTGCAATCTGTATCAGGCGGACGCGTAGAACTCCCAGTTTCCCGAAATCGGGCATCGTCCGTGCAAGACATCTGGGAGAAATTGTTCGACCGCATATTGGAATCTAATCAAGACCCGTAATGGTTAGCAGCTAGTTCAATTCTCACCATTGAGAGTACATTGCTTCAAGGAATCAACAAGTTGGTCGGCAGCAGATCCCCACAGAACTACAATACGTAACTCAGCAAGGATAGAGTAGAAAACGAGGACCACAATGCACTTCGATATGCAGTTGAGATGCTAATCACCCTTCTGCTCGGTTCTGTGCTCCTGGACTACCGTCCCCGCATTAAGAAGCGTTCCATCATTATGCTACTATGCATCTTAGACACAGAGAATGGCCAAGTCCACAGCGCTAGCTATGTAATGGAGAACCACAACAACAAAATTCTATAATTAAGAGATGCCATCAGTACAGATTCCGGGAAATTTCTTCTACTGCGAGGTATGCCATTTGGTCCAGGATGTGACAGAGTTCCTATACCGGGCTCCACTAGAAAATAGTTGCCGGTACGGGTCTGCTTCGCCCTCACAACGAACTAGGATCAAAGACAGTGCTTTAGCAGCAAGTTAGGCTTAGAATTTCGAGATGAATTCTTTTCTCATGGGCACCTATACGTAGCTTTGTCCCATACGACCAACCTGCGCAACGTCACTATGCTCTCTCCCGCAGCTGACTGTCAAACGAGGTATGTCTTGTATCCGTCATTTCTTAGAGCAAGTCTATTGGCGCTCAAATGGATTATAAATAAGAAGGTTGAGCTGTGCGAAGTAGCACAGATGGTGGTCAAAACATTTTATTTAGAACTATAGCGCTCAATTTTAAGATCATTTTGTGCTGCATAACTGATCTTCAACGTGAGTAGGGACCAATCAATTGTGTAGTTAAAATTATGGTTTTAAGTTGACCAATTGAAATAGTTGAAGTAGTGTACAGTGCAGTTTACCACCACCGAACACTCACGGCCACATGTGTACTGTCGGTGGTATCACGAATAAACTGTAACAGTCCCTTGCCTGATTTAGCACCCGGTGCGAATAGTGGATTGTAGCAGGCAAAAATGCCCACGTCCCTGCATGTACCTAACCAATCACCCCAGTTCTTGGGTCAATCAAAGCGAAGAGGTAATTTTCTCCTGGTAATCAGGTTTTTAACAGGTATGAAGGAAGGAAGTATTACGTACAAATAAATAGGTGCTTTACTGACATCAAATTCAACGAATTCCAAATGCAACTGCTCTTTGATTGATTTGGCTCAGCCGATTGGTGCTAATTGAGTGCGTTCATGCTTCCTCTATGTTCGTAATTTCCCCTTCTGCCGATCCCCCGAGCTGCAGCCTTCCTCCTGCGCTGAAGATTCCGCCAATCTCTCGTAGCTCCAAGACGTTCCATTGCTCAAAGCGGATACTTTCTAGCTCTGCATAAAGATGCCGCGCCAAAGTAGGCTCCTGTACATTCACCCACTCTAACGGCAGTTCACTAGAAGCCCGTTTCGTCCTTTCTGACTCAGCTCTGAGCTGGAATTCTAGCTTCTCTAAAGCATCAATGACAGCTGCGCTTGTCAAGTTCACTCCCGATGTTGTAGAATTACGAATCCTCCCCTCTTCCTCGACCTGCGCATTACGTAAAATGGAGCAGTGCTGGCGATTGAAAGACTGAATTAAATCTTTTACGACTGCATCTTCACCTCTTTCAAATTGCCACTTCAGTGCATCTTTGTTTGTTCCTTTATTTGCATCGTCCCAAAGTATGCATTCGACGAAGCCCTCAAGTATGATGGGAGATATAAACGTTCGAGCGTAGGAGTTCTGAATGCACATAGCCACATCGAAGGCTCTAAAGATATTTCTGCAGCAAGTTGTTCTGTTCTGCTCTTTTTCCAGGTTTGATTTGTATGGCCCAAAGACAGTATCGTCCAAAGGTTGGGGCTAATGGGAACTATGCGCAGGTAGGTAAATTAACAGGGCGCTATTCTTTCGCATAAAGTTCAAGAATGGGAAGTGTACATGGGCAGAATAGCCATCGAGGATAAGTAACACTCATTGGTGGTTCTGACGCAGAGCTGTAGTCTCCTCCACAAAATTCACATCCCATTCAAAGATTATGGCTGAATCAGCTCCCGTCATCACCCTATGAAACAAAAAGCAGTCCATCAAAGAGTCATGGAGCGTCTCCATGTTCCCGTTGACCTTCCGATAATGAGGTAGCTCACCGTGGAAAACCACCACTAGTTTATACGCACGCCCATCTGCAGATACAATTGGCATGACAGTGAAATGGCCTAATTCGCCTTCCTGCGGATGATCTTCTGAAGCATGTTTTGGTTCTCCATTCCAACGCCTTTTCTGAGAACACGCCCTACCACTTTCCGAATGATGCACCCGACTAGCCCGTATTAAAGATACGCCTCGGATCTCGGATGCCGTATCTTGTAACGGCGGCTTGTACTCTCGAGGTGTGTTATGTGACATGTTCACAGCAAAAAGCATTGATTAAATTATCTTCTATCTGCCTCAAACAGTGTTACCGAAGCTTGTTTCGTTTCACGAAAAGTTCCCATACTTAGAGCATCTCCACTCATGTCCTCGCCAAACAGGTAAATGATCAAAACTTCTAAAAATGTGTAGAAATATTATTGGCTATGCCAAACTTGAAGCTTTTGTAGTCTGCTCTGCACCATGCCAACCCCACCTGTACGAAATACAACCACGGACCAAATGTGGCTTGACGAGATGGCCGATGACCACATTGATACAACCACTGTTTCGTTGCTTGAAGACTGCGATGATGAAAAGAAAGCAGGAAAAACGGCGGTTCTCTACCAGGGCGATCATGAAACATTCAGCGCGGTCGTGTTGAAGAATCACAGCGCCTTTTCCACAACTCATTTTCTGACAATGCTGTGTACAACTGTCAACAGTTTTGTCGCCGTTTCCGTCTCTCGCGTAATGATTTCAGTCGCGCTGTACAGGTATTGGAAGTCCATGATCCCTAGTTTTCTCAACGTTTGAAATGCGCAGGGCGCGTGGGTTTCACTAGTCTACAGAAATGGACAGCAGAAATCAGGGTTTCAGCGTATGGACATGCAGCCGATTGCGTAGATGAGTACGTCTGGATGGGGGAGTCGACAGTGCTGGAGTGCTTGTAGCATTTTTGTGAGTGTGTAGTGGGTTGCTTCGCAGAAGAGTACTTTCGCAAAACCCACGAAGCAGAACTTGAAAAGATCCTCGCTCGGTCAGCAAAGAGAAATCTTCCAAGAATGATACAGAGTATTGACTGTTCAAAGTAGTTTTGGAAGAACTGTCCAACGGCTGAAATACCTGCTTTAGAGATGGGCTCATCTTTTAGCGGCGTAAAGCTTGCTCCTTGGGTTGTCGTTTATTCTCCATTCTTTGGCTCGATACCGCGGTCACAAAAACATCTTCCTCGATGTATGTAGCCATGAATCATAGGGGTGATTGAAGAATCGTACGATACATCGAAGAAAGAAACCTCATTATCTACTTGGTGGGGTGGGAGGTGGGAAACAAAGATTTTGCTGTTTTTGGCGTTGCCGCCAATATGTTTCCAATGAAATAATGGCACTTGGATGCCTTTTTGGCCCAAAGCGGTAGTGCTTTCTGAGCAAATCGGACCGATTTGCTCCACAATTTTGGTCGCGGTTATAAGTTTTGGTTTTTTGGCACCTTTGGGAGTGACCACTGTTGATCAAATTACCAACTTTGCCTTTTTGATCATATCCATTTACCCAGTAAAATGCCATCCACAGATCAATACGAAGTGCCCGAGGACGAAATCCAGCCCAACTTGGGCCCTTCCTTGTCAGCGGAGGCAAGAGCAGAGGCACAGCGGGAACAACAACTATTTAGGGAGGCCTTCCAGCGAGGGCACAAGAATACTGAGCAGAGAGAACTGCGCTTGGCGAAACAGCGGGAAATAGTTGCGTATAGGAGGCAGGTGGAAACGCCCAAGCAGCGAGAGGCGAGACTTACTACAAACCTCGAGGCAACAAGAAGTACAAGAGCGAGACAAATAGAGGAACAGAAGGACGGAATCAGAAGAACGGCGGCAGAGGCACGGAAGCAAGAGAGAGCCGAGGAAAGTAATTCGGTCTGGGCTGCACGCCACGAGTCCGATCGAGTTTCTACGTACGCAGCCCGAGCCCAGGAAGGAGCCATTGAACCAATAAGACGCCAGGAGTTCCGTCAGGTTGCTTCGGATGCAGATCGAGTTCAGGAAGATGCTACTGTTCGGAAACGACGCCAAGAATCTGAAGGTCTTGGTACGCACGAGACCCGATCACATGAAGACTCTAATCCTCGAGTTACAGGTCGCAAAGGTGACCGAATCGCTACACGTAGGCGTAGAACGCTGGAGACGCCATGGGCACATGTGTACCCCACTGTAAGTAAGTTTCCGTAATTGAATCAGTGGCATGGTGTATAGGCGAGGAAGAAGGAAGGAGGCAAAGGTAAAAGATGATTGTGGTTATTACATGGGGATTTGGATGAAGGCAGTTGCATGACGGAGGCCAAGGCGGAGGAAAGTGTAGAACCACGCCATCCTGGCATGGTACTACGGGGTTACCCCCCGCACCAATATTTACAACATTTTGGTGAATATTTACAACATTCTGTGCACGCACTATTATTTATTTTGCTGTCAAACGTGTACCCTCCTGGTACACGTGTGTCCAGATTTATGGATTCATTCCAGCTCGGGGATCAATTCCGAGGACCGGATTACCCCGGGTCCACGTGTGCCCCAGCGGGACCACATGTACTCGCGGGTCAGGCGGCAGTCATAAACTGTAACTTCAGGGGACCCCGGTCCTCCCAGTACAG
The DNA here is from genome assembly GCA_032355485.1 of Bonnemaisonia californica. Taxonomy (NCBI): domain Eukaryota; phylum Rhodophyta; class Florideophyceae; order Bonnemaisoniales; family Bonnemaisoniaceae; genus Bonnemaisonia; species Bonnemaisonia californica. The sequence goes on from JAUBNZ010001062.1 coordinate 12,681, forward strand.
TGCAGCCGAAACAGCCCCCTGCAGGGCCTCAGCTGCAATAACTGCCCTTGAGCATCTGCCATGTTGGGAGCTGCTCGTTACAGTACCGCCGGCGGACGCTCGCCGCTTCCCAGCCACCCATTGGCTACCCCTCGCGGGGTATCCTATGAGCGGTGGTCTGCACTCCACTGTAAGCACCTATACAGGTGAGTAGCCGGCCACCGGGCGGTACAATAGGCACATTTTAGCTTAGTTACTTTACTGTAAGTATAGGGG
>JAUBNZ010001063.1:0-12933 GCA_032355485.1 Bonnemaisonia californica
GGGAAGGTTGGCACGAGTGGGCACAGGAGTGCATATGGGAACGAGTGGGCACAGGTGTACACCCCGGCACGGGTGTACATGTGGGCATGGGTGGCTACGTTGGCAAGGCTGGCTCGGTTGGCACGAGTGCGCACGAGGGGGCACGGGTGGCTATGGTGACACGTGTGTGCACGCGGGGGCGCCGGGCGCTACGAGCACACCGGTGGGCACACGGGCACGTGTGGGCACGGTTAGGCATGCAGGTATGGGTGGCTAAGGAGACACGTGTGTGGTGAGGATGGGGCATGGGTGGCTACAGGGGTACGAGTGGGCAAGCGGGCACAGCTGTACAGGGTCATGGTTGGTTATGGGCGCACGAATGGGCGCTGGGGTGATTCTATTGGTCACCCCCATCACAGAGGTGTGGAATGGCCATGGCACACTACAATGGGGGCAGGGAGGGGCTGAATTCCAGTCCGTGGAAAGGGCAGACAGGGAAAGCGGTAGATAGCGACGCAGGCGGGCAGGCAGGCGAGCAAGCCAGCCGAGAGTATTCCTCTACTGTAATAATTCCGATACTGTAAGCAATCCAAATTGAGTTGTTCAGTTCCACACGGACAACATATACACGTGTTAACATGCCACTGTAAGGAAGGCTTGCGTAGACACTGCGCTGCTGTTCATGAAAGAATAACGATGGCACGCATTGTGCTCACGGGTACCCTACTATAAGAAAATTTCTATAACAGATGCAGGGGCACGGGATGGAGGTGAGAATGAAGGACGGAGTAGATTGTAAAGCTGGATAAGGTGTATTGCATGGAAGTAGTAGACGAAGGTTGGGGTGTGCCCGAAAGGAAGGCGGACGAAAGGAAAGAGGGTAAGTAACAGAGGCGGGATGGAAGGAAGAGAAAGAGAAGGAGATGAAGTCGGAAGGCGTAGATGGAGAGGAAAGGCAAGGAAGTCGTAAACGGAGACAGAAAGGGAGACAGAGATTTTATTTGACGGATTCAAAATCATGACGGGTACCACGTTGTATGGAAAGAGAGAAGGTGAAGGTCGGAGGCCGTGATGGAAGACGGGGAAAGAAGATTGAGACAGTGACCAAAGTGGAAGGCGGAGGCGGAAGCCAGAGAAGGAGACGGGGATGATGGAGACAGAAGCAGAGATGGAGATGGACACGCAGACGGAGAGGAAGACCGGCGCGGACACCGAACCCGACACGGAGACCGTTGGGAGCTCAGGGACGCGTATACCGACACCGACACCGTTGGGAGCTCAGCGAAAGGATGGCTGCCATGAACAACAGAGGTGCCAGGTGGAAAGAACACTACGGAGATCTGCGTAAGTGAAAGGGAGAAGGGAGATATCGATTTCAGAGAATGGACGGAGTATGTAGCACAGATTGAAAGAATGAAAGATGCAAATCCTATTCAAAGGCACTGCGGGCGAAGCCCGCAACGGAGCCACTAGTCTCCTTTCTGTTGCTAATTAAAAAATTGAAACTGAAAACTTGTTTTAACAAGTTTTGGGAGAAAGGGGGATACAGATTGGTGCAAACTAAACGAGCGGAAAATTTTCAGGATGGTCCAATTTGATGTCCGTTTTCGCAGGATCCTGGTACATCCTCTTGTCTTCATTACAGCCAAGTTTGGCGTCGATTGGGAAGGGGAAGTGCCCAAGAAATCAAGTACGAATGTGCCGAATCGATCTTGAAAGGACTTGTTCCGGACGAAAAAACCACCAATAAAAATTACGAAAGAATTATTTATTGCCGCCAGCAATGCAGGTACAGCATCCTTATCGAACAAGACACCAACTTCGCGTCTCCACCTTCCTGGTCGGACAGAGACCCACAATTATCTTCCAGAACACACTCCTGCCACATCCCCATATGCCTTCTTGTAACCATCATCAGCGCCAATGTCAAAAGTGCCGGACTTGTCCTCGCTGCCCATCTTGTACTTGCAACGGACCAAAGCGCAAGCGAGGACGGCCACCAAAGATACAGCCCCCACCAAAACGCGTTGGGCTCGAAGCAGCCTGATCGGTAATTGCGATACAACAACGCGCTGAGTCCATACAGCAGCAATGGAACGAGATAACCCGATCTGCACCAGCCACACCATCCGGCCTACTTAGTTTCCTCTGTACAAGCCGACGAGACACACGCTTTATTCCGTCAAAGGATAAACAGGGGGTTTGGTTGGAACGACTATCGACAGAAGAAAGAAAGGATTTACATTTTCTTTTGGACATGATCATGCTGTTTGTTTGCCAAATATTGCTACCTACAGCTGGTGCGGATCTTTATCGCTCGTTCCGCGAGGAAAGATTCAAAATTTCTCTCCCTCTTGGCGCAAGAGTGGATGGAATGCGAGCTGCAAGGCGAGGAAGTGTTGAAGCCACCATTCTCTGTACCGTACCTTGCTTTGTTCTTCTTTTTCGATCGCAGAAGTGCAAATCTTCGAACAAGATGGCGTAGATGATGACAATTCTCAACGCAAGAGCAGCGAAATCGCGAGTGGGATGCAATCTGATCTGCCAAATCTTGCCGAAAGTGAAAGCACATATAGATTACATGTTGCTGGTTTTATCATCGATCGAAATGGGGAGGTGGGGACTGCTATAGGACACAATGGTAATGCATGCAATGTCCCAGCAAATTCTTTATGCTGTCAGAGAGCCCTAAACCTTCCGTTTTTCGATTCTTCCGATCCTTTGTTGTGCAGGCATTGTTATGCAAAAAGACGTGAGAGATAATTCCGAAGAAAAAGTTCAGGGGTTGAACGAAGATCGTAATACAGTACTCGAGCACTCGCACACCATTTGGGAAACCGTTGAGGGCACCACAAACTGAGGTGGAGAAAATTCTATTCTTCGAAGAAGTGGAGCTTTCGGCAGGATGTACCAGTCCTCATAGAATAATTGGGACTACTGTACCTTTTATCTAATGGAGTGCTGTTCAAGCTGGCTAACAAAAAGTCGCGGAGAGGTGATGATGAAATATGAGAGGCACTCTGTTTTATAGTCAGCCCGAAAATGTGCAGTTACTATCGTGGGGCAAAAAGCGTGTCCGCATTGACATCAAATGGGTATCCTTTAGGGTTGTAAAGAGGGGCAAAACAATGCGGCACACGTTCAGAGAATATGTAGTTTCGTGAAAAGCCTGGGGGCACGAATTCTGGAATAGGTGACCCGCTGGGACGCAGTGCATTTATACAGATATGTCATTCTGTGACAAGAGGAATGCAGACACGAAAGGCTGCCGTGGATTATATTTTGGGATCGCTGGTGTATGACAATCTGCGAAGCGCAAAAGCTGTGGTGAAAGGCGAGTTGTACGCCACTGATCGCCAAGATACTTTCCTCAAGCAGATCGATGCCGTGGAGGAGTTTATAAAGTTTACTAATCTCCAGCATATTGAAATGGATGATGACGCAATTCACAATCCAAGTTTTTCACTCGCGGAGATAGCGGCGCTCTTAACATGCGAAAGGAGTCGGGTTTGCACTACGTGCATGAAGCCATTTCAAGTAATAGATAACATCAAGGAAGGCATACCAAATGGCAGGCTGGACGTGAAAAAGGTTCTTAGGAGTGTTCAGGATAAGATAATGCTCTACTACGGGCACCAAAATCGATGCTGGATTCAAGAGAAGATGATCTCATCGCTTTTTGATGAGGTAAGAACAGACAGTTCTACGCAAACTTCTGTTATTCTACTGGGCTATAAGATGAATTTTGAACCGGTTCGCTTTCGCGAGAAAACAACGGAGTTCTTCGTCAAAAAAGGTATTTCATGGCATGGTGCAGGAATATTCTTTTGTGGACAAGTCCCACCTAGGATACGCAGCGGAAGACACAGAACATGTTGATGTTCAAACGCTGCTCTTTGATTACATTGTGAGCAATAACATGACCCAGGACGTGTATGCCGTGTGTTGTCTGCTGGATGCTGTTTTAGCCAGGCTAAAAATTGTGCTTCCATCTGTTGAATTTCTCTTCCTCTTATCTGATAACGCGACCTGCTATCAGAACGACCTTCTGCCAACAATGGCCCCTTTTATCACCAAAAACATGAGCTTGTGCTCTCCGGTTTTATTTATTCTGAGACCCAACGTGGGAACAGTCTCTTAGACGCCCATTTTTTTGCAATGATGCACTTGAAACGCTACTGTAATGAGTCTCGGAGAGACGTAACTACTCCTAGGGACGTTGCAACTGCTCTAAACAGTAATGGTGGTGTCGCTAACTGCACGGCTGAACTGGTGCATATTGACAGGGAAATTCTCAGATGGCTCAATGGATACAGGCACGGAAGGAAGAGAACCTTTGTCGTCTTGGAAGAGTGATTGAGATTGTATTTGGAGCATTGGGTGATGGAGTGTTTTCTGTGACCTGCCATAAGCTTTCATATAGAGCGGGAGTCCAATAAAAGCTGGGATTTCCGATGAAGGCTGTCGTAGGCCCGAGCAATAATGATGCCTATGTACCTGATTTACATCTGCAAGATCAGACACCGAAAAATCAGGATCAATCTGACCCGCTGCACAAATTTATTAGCATCCGTATACATGAGTATGCTTACCATAGCTCCATAACAGGAATTACTGTTTACACACCGGCACGTATTTGACTTCAACGGAAAAATGGAGAGACGGTCTAGTGAAACGAAGAGCAGCACGATAATATCATACAATACCGATGAGCTTTTGTCTGAGAGAGTAGAAGCCGCTACTCCAGCCACCGAAGTAGTAGAGATTCAGAAATTCATGTTGCAATGCTACTAATGTGACGCGATCTACAGAAAAGAATGGGTTTTTCAGAAGCACGTTGCAGCACGTTCAGGGCTTCAGTCTAAAAAATTGAAGGACCGAGTCTGCAGGATGGCTCTTGAAATGATCGGAACTGGAGATTCTCCTATATATGCATATTATATATTTTATCCCGCAACATGTGACGTTGCGATAGGGAACATTGTGAAGCAAATATGCACGTTTTCAAAAGGATGGGCACAGCTTCCTTCCTATGGGCGGATATTGGGGGAAAGTACGATTGCTGCTTTCAAAGATGGCTTGAGCTCTTTTTTTGAAGCGGGCCAGTTCGATAAGGGACGAAAAATGAGCGGAAGCAAAATAAGAGAGGCTTTGGAGCAGAAGTATCCTAACAGGTGTGAGATTCCTTCGGAACAGGCAATCACCTATTTTATATCAAGTTTAGTACGAAAGCATAAGAATGAAGTGCAGGCTGGAACCAGAGGAGAAACGGGTGAAGCAAAAACTCGAAAGCGGTTGCCGGTAGAAGTTACTGAGAAGTTGTCGGAGGTTCTTCGCGCTTCTCTGGGTATGATGCCTCGACAGTCTTGGAAGACCCTTCTAGATGCCCTCAGTTTAGATGATGACTGAATGCCCGAAGGCTTTCTCTCTGGGGCGTCTGTACGAGCTAAGTTCTCTGCTCTTAAGGCGCGCTATCGCCGTAGGGAAGAGTCAAATGGGGAGGGAGACACTCTCTAGAAAAGCGAGGGCTCGAGAAATGTTTACCAGAAGGCGTAGAGATGTGCGGCTGATCTGAGCGAGGTTTGATATGACAAGACAATTTCTGAAGGAAACGTGTTTTCTGTGTTTCAGAAACAATAAATTTGGATATTTTTATAGGTGGTCCGTCTGCCGTTACATGGAAATTGTATGGCCGCGTTTGAGTACTTCTAGCCCCTCTATCGGTTTTTGGTCCATATTCGTAATCCTCATGAAACAAGCTTCTCAGCGATATGTGATTTATTGGGAGTCCTTACTCCCGCAATTTATCGAACCAGTCTATTTGACCAATTTTGGCCACTTTTTGTACCCCTTTTGTCGCAAATCGTGTGTTAATTTGCGGTAAGATAAGGTCATATCTTCTTAAATAAAAAGGGCTAATGATGAGAAGAATAAAAGAGTAACGGCCCCCACTTTCCGCTGCGCACGCTTACCCGTAGTGTATTGTACCGCCGTCATCGGCTGTCTGATTTGGATCTAAATCGCGAACAACTCATAAAGATCTTATCGCATCCTGTAAAATTGATTTTTTTACTAATTAAACAGTTTAGTTGCAGTACAAGTTAAGACCTCCTTCGCGTTAGGGAGTGTACAGTATATCTACAGTACTGTTGTGAAGATTTGACACCGAGCATTACGTGTACAAGGAGTACACGTTGAAGTAGTGTGTAATACGAGCTACAATTATTACAAAATGAATTGACTTGTTTCAGAAATAAGAGCGCGCAAAGCGAAAGGGCACGAAGCAAGGGCGCACAAGATGTGTATGGCATGAGCATGATAGAGCATGGAGTGAAGCAGCGCATGAGAAGCGCCACGCTAGAAGACTCGATAGAGGCTGAGCAAAAGAGCATAAATAGGTAGCGGACTATTGAAAAAAAAGAGGAGAGCGGAGGGACAGAAGGAACCAAAGCCAGCGAGTGCTGAATAAGTGTTTGCCAAACACATCGTCTAGTTTGAAGGGATCTACAATCACGGACACGCCATGTCCAATCAGCTTTCTACGACTGTACAGTATGATGCCATAAATACAGTACTCAACAGTGCGGACAGAAACTATAAGGCCCCCCCTATTTTTGCCAGTAGTGTACCAAGGAAAGTGTCGGTAGCAAGTTCTGTGCTTCGGACGACTAGCACCACTCCGTACGCAGGCACGGAGCAGACCTCTAAATAACGCTCCCGGAGCTGCTTAGATAAAAGGATCGCTGATGTAAAAACACACAAGGTAGTTTACGCGGTTAGTGCTAGATGTCGTACCCCTCTCCTTCAAGACTAGCTCTTGGAAGGAGGGCAACTAAATAGAGATATTGCTAGCTGGCTGAAAGTCCGGTGGAATCAATTCCACCGACTTGACCGTCAGTCGCATAAATTGCACTCTTTCGCCAACGGTCGTAACCCTTAATGTTCGGCACACACGTAAATTGTAAACATAGTAAAAGCACGCCACGTGTGGAGCGTGTATATGGCGCGCACATTTAGCTACACGCTGGTCAGATTCAGCGACAGAAAGCAGCTATCCCGGAAATGTTTTTGCCAGTCGGTCGGGCTCGAGAAGAAGTCTCTGTGTACCAAAAAGATCTGCTGCATCAGTTTAACTCACACAGTACAGTACAGTACAGTACAGTACAGTGTGAGTTAAACCGGTGCAGCTATTACGTCATTACTCTCATTGTCTTGACATTTTCTGGACAGTACGACTGGGAATAGATACAGGATTGCATAATTAAGAATATTTCCCTGATCGTCAACTAGGGCCTCGTCTCTTTCGAAAACAAAAACCTGCAGGCTTTTGGCATGCCAAGGTTTTAACAGCCCCACCGTTCCTCATGAGCTCAAGCCATACGTGTGCGCTCCTCGTTGTTTCGGAGAGTAAGCTTGCAAGCACCGCCATACAACATTTACACTAAGCTTCGCAGCAGCCCGCACGGCATACTTTACCCACGTTTACAGAGCCTCTGTATGCGGATTACAGAATGCTAGTCTCATCAAGGAGAAGCCCCTGCTAGAGCCGTATCTGATTCTATCCACTCTTCCAGCAAAGCAAGTCATTCGCATAGCTTTTCTGTATTTTCTCGCATCCATCCAAATGATGATGATGATGATTCAAAGTAAGATGTAACCAGGCCGGTGTTTTACGACTGCGCATGTGTCCAAACCTGGAAACTTCGTACCGTCACCACGGGGAAAACGCTCTTTGGGAAAATAATATGACTGACGTCTTTGTGAAATTGAGAGCAACAGCTGTGGACAGTAGAGTGCTGCACGAGTCGAGGCCGAAAGGCCAGTTGAAGGGATGTGCCAGATAGACTTGTAACAGAGAATTCGAACTCCCGAATAGATAACTGTGATGTGGTGATTAGCACAAGTGGACTGCGTATACGTTACTTCGGTCTGTACATTCACGCTTTAACAATCAGCCAGTGCACAGGAACTGATTTTGGACAAGGATGTGGACCAAGTTTCGGACCATGTGGTGGGGTAGCAGTTTTGTAAACATAACGTGTATCCAGGAGAAACGTCCTAGCACGAGAGACAGTGATAGGCTGCCCTCTGATGTCACCGAGGACTTCCTCTTCGGATGGTCACTTCTCACCCATATGGCGTGGATGATGTAGCTCAGAAGTCCTCTGCAGTTCTTATGAGGCGTATACTTCAGTACTTCATAGGATGGGCATGTTATTGATAGAAGCGCTCGACACTGTCATGATGACAGTAGCGGAAGGGGCAGAATGGGTTACGAACTATAGGTTGTACCCTTCGAAGGGTAGGTCTCAGGAAATGTGGCAGGATCAAGAATGAGAGACATGCAGGGGTCAAACACATATGGCTGCCGGTGCTTTGCAATGGAATGTGCCGAGTGGGAGAGATCTGAATTGTGGACTGGCAGGGCAGGATTGCGCAGGTCCCATGTCTACTTCACGATGTGCTTTTTAAGAGGGAGTAAAGAAGAGGGCGCCGAGCATGTTACAATTAAGCTGTACAAGGACGGTTTGTGTTGTGTATTTATATCGTAGAGCAAAACCTGGTATGTGTAGTTGTGCCATGCTGAGGTAAGGGTGCCACGTTGACGGTGGCTATGCGCTCCATTCGTAGTGGCGATTCAGCATTAGCGAATGGTTACGAATGGTTTTTAAGCAGGAAAAATAAAATACTGTACAATAGTATCATTCAGACATTTCGTCGACATGTGGACGAAATGTCTAGATGAGCACTGATTACGTTACAGACGTAACAGATGCTGACAGAAGTGCCTGCTGGCAGCCCGGAAACCTGATAATGGGTGACTAGTGATGGTACCACTGTACGTTCCCCGACTAAATATGTATTACTTAAGATCTATTAAAACCTATATACGTGTTCACCTTCTGTGTCAGCCTTGCGTCAGACCTGCGTTTCTTCTTCCCGTCAGTCCTCCTGCGCAACCTCCTCACATGTCCTATTGATAGTCCTATTGATAGTCCTATTGATAGTCCTTTTTGTACACTACCATGAAGGGTAGTATGTTAGTACACCCAGGCTTTACTACGCCTCTGTGCTTTACAACATGCATCATTCCCAAACCCAGAACCACAGCATACACGCAAAACAATTGACGAATCTCACACATCATGCCCAGCATCATCATTCGAGCCAAATTCGACGCACCCACGATGCCCTCCCCTCTCGAACTACCCATTCTCTCCTTCCAAAGCCTGTACTTAAGCCAAACCCGCAGCCCATCCAAACCGCACTCCTCATCCAACTCACCGCCTTACCAACCACAACACTAAACAGCACCCGCTGCAGCCATCACCCAAATCGTCATCCAAAATGGCCTCCACCTCCTTCCTCCGCGCAGCCACCACTGCTACTCTTTGCACCCTCCTTCTCTCGTTTGCCGCTGCGCAGCCTGGCCTCAGCGCCTGCGCCCAGGCCTACAACGCCTGCGACTTCCGCTTCGAGGGCGCGCTCACTGTGCCCACCGTCCCCATCAGTGGGCGTCCCGACCGCACCTTCACCAGGAAGATCATCTCGCGCACTGTGGGAGAGAACCTGGGCATTCTCAACACCAACGGCATCTTCCCGCAGTTCATCAGGCGCGATGGCTCCTCCCCTCTCATCACCTCCTTCGGTAGCCCGCGTTTCACCCCGACGCACTTCAAGCCTCTGTACCTCGGGGCCAACCGGGCCATGATGATGAACAACGGCAACGGTAGCAGGATCATCGGCTCCGGCATTGCTCACCAGACCTTCCACGGTAACCAGTTGAGGTTCGCGCGCAGGAGGTGCGTCCGTGTGTACTTCACGCAATACCAGGTTTTGGGAGGAAATGGCAATGTGGTGGCCAACCGGCGTGCGAACAAGGCAGCCAACAAGTGCGTCGTGTTCTTCACGAGGTAAGTGCGCTTTTCGGTGCCGATTGTTTGGTTGTTGCATGGACCAAAACATTTGCAAGCGCACAACGGTAGCACTCGCTCGATGCAGAGTAGCCTGCGTGCTTCCAACAGGATAGTGGATAGTGTTACATTGCTCCACGGGAGCAGCCTTTGGGAGCAGCCATTTCCGTGCTCCCTTTGCACTAGAGGTCTACGCCGTACGAGTATAAAGCTTTACCTTTAGAGTTGTTCCAATGTGTCGACAAATTGGCCGCAAAACTAAGCAACAAATGTGTATCATAGTTTACCACAGAGCGGCCACGCGCGGCTAAAAATCGAACCACGCAAAAGGCGCCCCATCTGTACATCTGCAGAGTCCAAAATTCACGTATATGCGGCACAATGCGCTCCTCAAGAAACGGCCTCACCGCGCCAAGCGCGAAGCACATCCCTCAACCGTCTCCGAACTGGAGATGCAACGCCCGCCGCTCCCTCCTCATCGCGAACACCGTCTGCTTTTTTATCATCTGTAGCTCCGAGGGACCCGAAGCTCAGTACGCGTGGCAGAGTCCTCTTTGTTCCGCTATTCCCCTTCGGCTGCGTCGTACGAGCCCAGAACCCTCGTCGCGGCGACCACGACCTTCCCTCTTCCTCATCGCCCGTCCCTGCCTGCGGTCCTTTTGCGTTCGACACGCGCGTCCAAAAGCCTCGCCGCGGCGACCACGTGCGCCCCTCTTCCTCCTCATCACCCATCTCCTCGCGCCGTCCAAACCCGCTGCGTGTTCGGCGCATCTTTCCCGACTTGGACCGCCCAATTGATGGCTCTTTCTCCTTTTCACGCTCGGTGCGGTTGCGCCGGGCAAAGCGCTGGTTCGCCCCCACGGACTCGTGCGGCAGTTCATCTAACTCAACCTCCACACTGGCTCCGGGTAGCCGTACAGATGTCCGTTTGCGCCGGTTCATCGTCGATTCTCCGGCGACAAAGCTGTGGGATCGCCGCACTGAACCGCTATCCATACTGGAGCTGCTGCGTCCATGCATGGACGGGCATCCGTGTAGCGTGCTGGGCAGAGAAGATGTGCGCTCGCCGCCGTTCATCTGCATATCGTGGAGGGGGAAGTCCGGCACTTCGCCGAGCGACGCCACCACCTTGTCTGGTTTAAGTATAGGCACAGGCATATTTGGCGCACCGTTTACGGGCGGCGGCGCTACGCTGTTAGATTGTCTCGGGATGACCTGGCGGACGGTCAGTGTCTCCATACCGAGTCCGTCGTCTTTCATGCGCTTCATGACACGTTTCACGACTACATCACCATTCGGTAGCATGGCGTCCGGACGCATGCGCACGCGCTGCGAGATCACCTCCTCTGTACCGTCCTGCCTGACGCGTCGAATTACGCGCCGAATTGTTACAAACTCTGGGAGCTCTAGGGGATCGGTGGGCTGCTGGGGAGACGCGTGCTCTTTCTGCGGCATTTGGCTACTGGCTCCGTGGAGGCTTCCTGTTTCAAGTGCTACGATAGAAAGCGGGAAGCTCCCCTTGGGTTCATGTGCTACAGTGATAGGCATTGGACGAATCTCTTCTGTATCGATTGTTGCAACTTCTTCAATATCCGGTACTGCCGTGCTGCCCAAGTTTTCCACATGTGCTCCCGTTACAATGTTTGAAGCGGAAGCGGTCTCTTCTGTTCCAGACGTTGTACTGATTGGGAGCTGCTGTCCTTCGACCACCACTGCCGAGAGGGGATCCAGAAGGTCGGACTCTGCAGTTGGACTTGCAGAAGAGTTCAGGGGGTGCGCATCTTCAGCGGCCTTTTTATCACGTCTTGGCAAGAGGGGTGCGGTCTGTGCCATCTTCCCTGAGCGCTTGGTAACCCGCAGTGGCGATGTTACCAAAGGCGCCGCTGGTTCGTATATCTGCTTTGCTCCTCTCATCTTGATCAACCTCGTAAAGCCGTCAGTTGACACTGGCGAGAAAGCAGGGCCCGCCTTGCGATCATCACCAGTAGCTTTCCTTGCATGCTCCAAGGAAGGAATAGAATCTGCAGTGTCGATTTTTTCCGAAGTCAGCTTGAACCTTGAAAGAGTGGCAGCTCTGGGAATCTTCTTTGCGCGAGCAACAATCCCTACGCTAGCGTCCTTTGCTTGATCAATGCGCTTCTGAAGACCCATCTTAGACTTTCGCACGTGTTCAGGAGATTTTATGTCGGCCTCGGTGGCGCTACGACCTGTCACTTCCGGGGACGGCGTCTCTATAAGGACCGGTTCCTCGACAGAATGCAGGAATGCATGGTGCGAATCCTTTCGTAGGTGATTCCTCTCGACAGAAAAGTCCTCTGGACGAGTGGCTTCCACCGGGCCGGCCATGAATGAATGCGCAGTGACGCCGTGTGTGGTCGAGGTGCCAAACGTGGGCATGAGCTTCTGCCGGACACTGGACGGGCGGACAAAGTGGGAGCTGTCGGAGAAAACGCCTGGGCGGCAGGTGGCAGAAAGGGCATCAACGTCGCGGCCGGCCGGGAAGCTGGGGACGCACTCTGCGTTGGAAAAGCCGGAGGAGGAGGTGGTGATGCTCTCCACGGTAGGCTCCGACGGGAGCTTGAGGGCCAGCGGGCGGGCGTTTGGCAGCTCCTTGGGAGCCTGCGGGGCAGCGGCGGGGAAGTCGTTGTGCACGGAAGTGTACGACACGTCATCCTCGTACGTGGGGAGCTGCTGCGACGCCAGGTCGGCACGGGCGCGTTGGTGCTGCAAAGTGTGGGGGAGGGAAGGCTGCGGCAGGGGCTTGCGCGCGACGGGGCGGATGGGGGGCGGCGGAGGCTGGTAGCATGGGGGTGAGTGTCGGGGCGGCTGGACTGCGCGGAAGCGGGGGAAGAAGTCGGGGTGTCTCGGGTGCTCACCTGGGCTTTCCGAGACGCTTTCGTACCGTTCAGCGAGAGGCCCTGGTGCGGTTTCGTTCACGATCTCGTCGGCAATGTCGGAGAGGCCCGTGTCGGAGTCGTCGGATGTGTAGCCGTCGGTGGGCGGGGTGTAGGGGGGAGAAATGGTAAATGAGGTTTGGACG
>JAUBNZ010001064.1:0-12931 GCA_032355485.1 Bonnemaisonia californica
TCCCCGCCCCACCGCTACCGGCTACTAGGGACAATAGTAACCGGAGGGTGCTCAGGCGCTTTTCTGTAAATACTACAAGAAGCATGTTCGCTTTGAACAATGTACTACCTACCGTAGTTGGAGAACCCATTCCGTCCCGAAGCTTATTCGATGGGCAAACTTTATGTGTATTCTCTAACAAATTCACTCTATGAATGCTTTGCATTACAGGGGACAGTGGAGAGGGAGGCACGGCAGTGAGGGATGTCGTCATTGAAAATGAAGACAATACTGCGACCATGGCTCACCGGAACCAACCTCAGGCATTTGCGACAAATACATATACATATTGAATATCCTTTTATGCTCATACCTCACAAGTAAACCGAGCAGAATAGAATAGATTCCTCCAGAAGTGATGCATGTAGAACGAATGACCTGGAAACTGTTCCAAGTTACACCTGCAACTATTCTGGCTTCTGTGATGAAGTAACTGTACCACGCCCTTCAGTCATATCTGACAGGTCTTTTGAGGATAAATTAGCTATATTTCATATCTCATGTGCTTCTGTGGCAGCAGAACAAATCCCTGAAGAAAGCAAAGGTAATTCTGTAGTTTTCCTGCACGGCAGTTACTTTGCGTTCCGAGGACAATTCATTGGAAGTAAAGCAAATTCTTTTGAACCTTTATACAGTCCGAAATTTGCCGTTGAAGAGGGGAATACGTACATCATTCTACATGGTACTGGAAACCACGGCGCCATTGACGGTGACAATGGGGAAATTTCCGTCGTTCCAAGGTCATGTGCAATTGTCTTCGATCGTGCAAATGGGTTGAGTGTAAGCGGTATAAATATTACCACGGGGGGCGGAAACAAGATTCATTTCCACCTTCAATGAGTATGTACGACCAGTAATTGATTCTGAATCATGCACTGAAATGACAAGCTACTGTAATAGAACCCGTCATTCATGCGTGGTAACATCTTGTGAAACTGACGTACTCATAATCATGTTATGTGCAAATTGCATGAAGGGTTACAACAATACTCAAGTTCTAAATGGCACCATTCATGACCTCGAAATCATAACCAGTTGCTTGGAACGGGTGACTACTGATGGTGAAAGTATCGCAAGCCTCTATGCATTGGAAGGATGTCATTACACACCTGCAATGAATGGACTAGTTCATGAACGTTTTCTACAAGCACATGTTTCTAGAGCTACTCATCTCGGCCAATTTACACTTCTAACTCCACCAGAGACGTATGAAACATTGCCATATCTATGTTTTCTTGCGAGATATGGTCTAATACAAACATGGACACTGCAAGAAAAAATGGATATGGAGCAATGTATTTTCAATGCCTGCAATACAGGTGATACTGAACATAACAGTGTTCAAGTTACACTGAAACATACATTTTCCTGTTCACGTCAGGCAGGCTCACCTCAATGGAAGGTTGCGGGTTCACTAGGGGTGGTGGGAGAGGGGTTGGTTGTTTTTTGTGTTGTTGTGTACCGCGGACTTGCAGGAAGCAAGCGATGTGGGATTGGAGTGAACAGCGGCTGACCGGAACTCGAGACGCTTTGCGGAGCCATAGAAGTAGTTCAGAGCTAGATAAAGGATGGAAAAATCAATTGTTGAGACAGCAGATAAGTTGGAGATGTGCTCGGGGAGAACGGCAGGTAGCGCGATTGTTTGATAACTCAGAGCAGGATTGCTCAGAGCGGCAAACGTGCTGCGCCCATATCTGTGCCGTGTTGGGGTATCACGGTAATGTTCAGAGTAGCCTAGTGTATACTGTGGCTGTTGTACGAATGCTAAATGCAACCTGCAGTGGCTAAGCCTCATTGTCTGTGCGCTCATAATTATCGTTAGGTAAATTCGAATTCGAAACCTTACTGGTTCATATATCAAATTTCAAACCTCAGTGGTTTGCATTCCCATCAATAATTATATGTACGGAATGGGTGTCAAACCTTGACACGTGGGGTACCTTGCAGTACAGCAAGGCCCCACCGACCCAATTCACGTCTGTTCGTGTCATACTGCACTGAGTGCAAAACCTCCATCAAAGGTGTAAGCCCCATCGGCACCGTACCACCTAGGTGTAAAGGCCTAGTAACCTCCCGGTTACTCCACCCCTTCTACTGGAAGAGGATGCAGCACGTGACAGCTGCCCTTATGATTGGCAGTGTCAGCCACCAATACGGATAGGTGGTCATACGGTGCGTGCTAGAACTATCCTAAATATTGGATATAATTACGTAGATCCACTAAGACTACGTTTGAGTAAATAAGGGAGCTCTGAATAGCATACCGATCCCTGAGAGGTACCGACGAGTACCCTCAACTTGCCTTTTTCTAAAAAGCGCTTCGCAAAACCTCCAGTGGAGGAAGCAGCTCTCGCATCGCTCCGCGTCCTCCCACTCTAGGGATGGAACGGACTGTGTTAGCCAGTAGGCTCTACGTTGATCGTCTGGTGCACCGGCCCTCTAAAGTGAGGTGGTCTCCAACCTTTTTGGTAGCTCCTAGTTCCAAGGAGATCCCTCCAAGCCCTCCGAACCCGTCGGGTCAGACGGTACATTCCCACGACCACCTTAGGTATCCGGCTACTCCTTACTGGAGAGACAGTGCCAGCGCCTTCGTCTCGTTCGCTCTCATTCTAGGGACGTACCGGCTAGGTTAGCCACGCAGCTCTAAATCCTCTGAATACCCCTATCCACCCCCAAACCCCATCACTAGGGGCTCTCTCAGAGTGAGAGTCGTAAAATCCCACTAGGGTTTACCCTCCTCACCGTTGGAGAGGAGTGCGCGCACATTCGACCACTCTAGGTCTACTGGATTGATTGGCCCGTTAGACGATCTCTTGCTGTTGCATCTCAGCTCACCGCATCAGTTGCGAGGTCTCTCCCAACGCAGGGCGTGAGATCTTTGGTCTCCTGAACACCGAATGTTCCTCCGTCCCCCAAGCTAGACACAACTCCATCTGGAGGAGTCGCTCTCCTACCCCGACCATCTACCGGAATACTATGGAAGCTTGAAGCAGAACGTGCCCTCCAGAGCGTGCTGAATACTAAAGTGGCTCCACCAGAGGTGGTGACAAATAGTTTGGTTGTTATTTGTGTTGTTGTCTACTGCGTACTTGCAGGAAGCAAGCGATGCGAGGCTTTTATAGACCCGAGCATGCGTCTGACAGAAACTATTCCGGAAGCTTTGCCCAATCTGGAAGATTCCGCTACAAGCTACTATGTCTGTTCTGCGTAACGCCTATGCCTACGAGCTACTATAGGACGTTCTTCTAATAAACAGTCCTGTACAGGGCCCACTCAGTCCGTGGCTCAGTTAACTGATATAAAGTACGTTGTAGACAAAAGGTGTTCTTGCCCCAATTTTTCAGGACGCAAATTGGGTGGGCTTGGAGCTTCTTTTGAATTTTACAAGCTCGGTGACACAGTTTGTGCTACAAAGGTACAGGTTCAAAATTAAAGAACTGATCAGGCAAAGAGTGTCGTTGATCTAATCTCACCTCAGCCTCGTATTTGTGTACAAGCAGCACGGGCTCATTTAATCGTTCATCCGTACTGGGGTTAATCCTGTCTCAAGGATATATCCCTGTAGAAGCTCTGTTGAGGAACTCATTCTCTGGCTACAACCGAGATGGTTCTGTTGTAATGGAGCTGGTGGAAGATGTGCAAATAGTTCGAAAGGAAATATCACAAGTACTTTCATTATGCAATTGCAAGGGATCTTACAATACCATTTTTTGTTCATAAAAGCGAAATAACAGCAGATGTATTGGTTTCAACTGCTCTACTGTTACAAGTTTAAAAAAAGTGGCTTACAGTACTTTGAATCGGGCCAACACTACAACCCTCAATGCTAACAACTTCACTCAATACAAATGACCAACTTATACCGTAATCCATAGTACTGTTGAACCACAGAGCCTGATAATTGCTGATTTGTAAACGGTTTCTGGCTCATATCCAACTGAACACCATAATACACCTTCGTCTAAGTCAGAATCCATGACATCTAAACTAGGAGACATGGATGATTTGATCATAGATCATTTCGATTAAATACTTGTTCTACAATAAACTGCATTCACTTTATCACTGAGAAATCATTTAATTGTCTTTTGTTTCATTTCTCGCTTCTAATTACGCCAATATACAAACTTCAGGGCCAGGGAAGGCCTTTACGAACGATAAACTGAATCGTAACATGATCTTCATTAAAACTACAATACAATTCTCAAATGAAACATGTACATGAAAATAACACTACTATCAATCAATTCATGTTCCCTTCTACCACTTGTAAACTTAATGTTGGTAAAAGCAACTGCTGGTGGGATCCCTCACTTTTCTTTCTACAATTCCATTTCTACCGCTCTTTTACACGTCCCTTCAATTCCCATCTTTTAAAATTAGTGATATCCAGATAGTTGCAGAGTCCTATACACCCCCCTAGACCGTTTCTGAGCTTTATAACAGTCCTCTTCGCCATTTCTCAACTCATATGGAAGGATAACGGAGGCTGCGGGACTTCATATTTCAGCTCCATAGATATTTTCACCCTCCCTAGGTTCCTCGATTCCTGCCCAACACAATAAACACCTAACCGTAACGTTTTTAGTTCACATGATATCCATAACCCCACCCGAGCCATCCGCCTATTATCCTTAATCCTTCCGTTTATACTTCATCCACAACAACAATTGCTCGTTCAGGTTTCTTCCGTAAGCAACTTATTCTTCTCGAAAAATGGAGTTATCTTTCGAATGATTGGCTACCATATGTGGAGAAATGGTCGGACGGGGAGCTGCGAGACTGTCATAGATCTGGGGTGTTGGCATTGGTGCATCTACGTAACTACAAGCTCAACCCGGCCACCACTTGTAGTATTGAAGAGGTTGATTGAACGAGGACAATACTGACGGCGCTCGGTCTGGAATAGACGTAGGAGAAGGTCAGATTATAGCCATTCAGGATCCCTGATGCAGGGTCTCCTACTTTCTATAAGTACCGCCAGATAGGGGCGGTTGCTTCTGTCGCAGAAGGTAGGGCTTTTCCTTCTCCTCCCACCCGCCCGTCATGTTTACAACTAACAGTGTCGTTAACGCTCCTCGCCCCTCGATTACCAAATACGTTCTATGGCAATGGCTGCGAGCTTTTCTTCCCGAGTACGGCTGGCCACCAAATGCTGCCTGTCGGATTAGAGAGAGTTTTAGGGGTCAACGGTCTAGTAGCGGGTTACTAAATTAGTTCGAATACCTTTTGGGTCTGCGTGGTTATGTCACTACGATAATCGCGCTTACCAATCGAACCCTTAAAAGAAAAATGTTTTCATAACTTTCTCTGTCGTATCATACTTCTCAGATTACGTTTCCGCTTATTTTTTCAAATATTCATTGCATCCTTTTTTGACAGTGGGAAGGCCGTTTTGCACTATAGTTTTGATTCCTTGGGAGCCGGTCACGGACTGCTGTATAATTTTTAGACTGCTCATTGATTGTCGCATGCGAAGAGGAGGAACCTTTATAAAGCAGATCCAGATTATAGTTGCCCACGGCCTGGTATAAAGCATTTGGAAAGTTCTTCCCGTGGACCCTTTTCGTATTTTAAAAGAGTAGATGGAAACGGAAAATAGGGGCGCTCTTTATTAGCAGTTCCATAGGGCAACCAGGACTTTGATATAGGAAGGTATTTACTGTGCTCTCGGCTCTCAGGGTGATGGAATGTGCTCACCCAAGGTTCCCTCCGAAACGCTAGAGGGGAAAGACGTGTACTATCTGTTATTTGTTATTTATTTGCGTCCCTCCATATTCAAAGTTGCATTACCAGGGAAGCATTAACAATCTTTGATGTGCTTTCCTGCAGCCAACCGTTACGCAGGTATAAAGAATTAAAAGTACATGCGGATCAAGAATTATTTCAATGGACATAGACACAGGTATCTACTGTAGAATGGATGCGACATTTCAGTATCCACAGCATGTTGTTGCCTTCTCAACATAATGACAAACAGTAGACGCATTGCGAAAGGGAATCATTATAAAATGGCCTCCTCTCAAGTGTGTTCGTGTTTACCGCATTACGAAAGGGATAACTGGGTCCAGTGGTGATTGCACCTTGATTATGGCTAAGTAAGAGCATATAGCGACCAGATATGTAAGGCTCATGTCCCTAATTCCAACTACGGTTGCCTTTGTGAATTCAAGTTGGAAAACAATGCGTAATCTTTTTGAAACCGATACTGCCTAGTCTTTCTTGAAATGAGAAAGGGCTATGGCGACCACACATTCTGAAAATATTATTCTTAAAGAGCCTTGTCATCAATCAACCTTTCACGCTAATCAGATCTCCAGTCCATCCTTTTACAATGCAATCTGATACTGAGTCCCCGTGATGCCGTGGTAAAAGGAAGGTGCAAAAGAAACAGGTACGACGGTTGTTGTTTGGCTCTACATAATGTGGCTGCAAAGGCAAGTACTTTTATCAAATTCACAATCGCTGAATCTCTACACGGCAAGCTTATTTGACATTTACTACCATCTACTACAGTAATGGCAGCTCGGCGCCGACACCTATTCTGAACTACGAACATTAAAATCAAGTTAAAGCAGTATCTGCTCCGTGAGATTGATATCCAATGGAGGCAATTTGCCGTCTAATCTCTGGGAATCGCGCGCCTTCTGCTCGTCGATACTCCGCTGACTGGGCATATGGCTACTCTTCTTCACCTGGACACCCTCCTCCACCGCTAACTTGATAACCTGACGCAATGTAAAGCTGACACGATCGCCGGCAGTTTGGCCGCGCAGAATGCCATGTCGCCACTCATGGTGACTCTCACCCGTCATGACGTAGACGCAGCGTCTCGGCAGATGCACGACCTTCTTCCGGCCGTCGCGCGGTCTCACGAACGTCATATCGCAGTCTGCGCCAAGACACATACCGACGATGTACGGTCCAATCTCGCCCATTTTATTATCGTTATGCATCCTAATCTTGTGGTCATCGCCGGCGCGATAGAACGCGACGTGCAGCTGGTTTGGGCGAAACTCCCACAGAAGCGGAAGCGCGCGCAGCAGAACAGGCATGATCTGCTGATAGAGGAAGGGGGGCAGCGGGGTGTGCAAAATGCGACCGTCAGTGTATCGAAAGCGGCCCTCGGGCGTGTCGCGCTCGTTGTACAGATAGTACGGGCCGTAGTTCTTAGTAACACGCGTGCGGCGACGCGACCAGGGGGCGTCATCGGCGTCCACGGCGGCGAGCAGGTCGCGCTCTTGCTCTGGCGTCATGGCGTCCTCGGCGAGGAAGAAGCCGGGGACGGAGGGCGGCGGGCGCGGCTTGGGCTGGAAGAAGGCGGCGAAGCAGGAGTGTTCGGCGGGCATGGCTGCGGGCGCTGTCGGGGGCATGGCTACGGAGGCGGTCAGCAGTGCGGTGGCGGCGGGGGCATTTTGAAGACGGATGTGTGTGCGGGAATGCGCATGCAGCTGAATTGGGGTTGGAGGCGTGTGTGTGTGTGTCTCATAGGTGGCAGACGTTGGATGCTGTCGGAAGGCGTCTGGCGGCGCGCGGCTGCCATGTCGCTGCCGATGGTCGCTATGGGGCCAAGCTGCGTTGGCACAAGGCACCCGGGCGGCTCAGGGAGGCCTTTCATGGTGTGGCTGTGGGGATGAAGCAGGGAGATATTGGAGAAACTGAAGCCGAGTATTAAAGTTACTGTATTTACCGTATCGTAAACTACATGTGTATTGCGCATATATATACCACTGCGGAGGTATGCTAGATACAGCAGGCGACTGACAGAGCGACTGGCAGTGCAACTGACAATCGCATTGCAATTTTAGGGTTCTTTTGGGGCTCACTTAAAAATATAAACTATAAACGGAATGATTGTTTTTTTTTGTACGGGAAGCCAGATTGCCAATGTCAGTTCGGGATTCCATTGCCTATATTTTCTATGCCCCTGATTGAATGTTTGATATTTTGTAGCGGGAACCAGATTCGTCCATTCCTAATCGGGATTAGCGGCCCTCACGCGGCCCACCCCTAGTTATGATAACTGACACCACTGTTCTTTGCATCCTTGATATGCAGGTACACCCATTGGGATTCCTGACAGACCTGACGTTTGGCTTTTACTGTAAATATTAGTCCCTTCGAAAATGGATTTTTAGTTGTTTCTGTTTCACAAATGTCGCCCATCAGCTACCAAACGCATAATACCACGCCATTGGTCAGGTCAACAGTCGCGCCACTCTATTTTGCAATGTGATTTTTGACGCAACGAGTGCGACACTATTGAAGGTCCCCTGGACCCCACTGCGGAGCACGTACTGCCCACAGGGAGCAGCGCCTTGATCCGAAATGTCACTGCCTGTGCCGCACCCAACATTCGTTACAGTTCAAAGAACTGTAACGAACGTTGCCTCCGGCTTGAAGCCGTTTTGCACAAGGGAAAGGAAGGAAAGAATTTCAAAGCTGCAGGGTGCATCCAATTGCAATGCGCAACGTCTATGTGTATTTTGTCTTGATAGCATGGCAGAGGGCCACGCATTGCTCCACGTAAAATGTACGTATAGTACAGTACGTTTGAGACGATCCAGCTTGGTTCGTGCCGATTCGCAACTCTGAGGCGTATGTTGCAGAGTGCAGATATCTAAGCACCAACCACGTGCGATACCACGCACAAAAGAGAAAATGAGACTTTATTTATCACGCACAAAAGGGGGGCTCTTAAAACGATGGAGAGTATTTCAATTGCTACTTCCACACCAACAACAGGACCGTGCCATGTTTACTGACAGGTCACAGAAGGTCGTAGCTGAGGAGGCGGCTTGGTGCTGGTCAAAAATCTGTTCGAATTGGCTGTCTTCTGCTGTATTCCACGTAGAGGGCAGAATACCAGTGTTCTACATTTACATTACTACATTGGAGTCTTCCGTCCTTCACACTGCATTACACAGCTACTTTACACTACTCGAAAAGTAACAGTTAAAGTATCATACGCGCATTGCTGAAAACCTACTTTTTGATATTATTTATGCCCCAATGCAGGTCTGTTGCCATTACAGACAGCACAATACGGCGTTCGACAACACTTTATGGACACGTTACTCTTCAGCCCATAAAAATGTGAGATGTAGAAAGCGTTGTGCTGGATGCGGGGGAACCGTCGCGAATATTTCCCGGCTGCTGTGGATGTGGAATCGGTGCGGTGACGGACGGCGTGAATTCATGCACGTAGGCACCGATGTTCGTGCCGGTGAACGGCACAGCGGCCAGTGCCAGTAAGATGTTGGCAGGTGCATTGAACGATAATGGGCGCCCAATGGACGCGCCGTTCTTGTCGAAGAGCAGACGTTTGGGAATGGTTTGGCTCAGACTGTTTCTTAGTTGAGCGATGGAAGTGGGTTGGCTGTACAATCGTTCAGCATTCTCAGACCATCTTAGACTCATATCCGCTTGCAACCCGCTCTTCAAACTTGTGCTTATCGTCATCGCCATTCTACTCGATGCCTCTCCCTTTGCGCTTTATATTTCTGTGCAGCCTGGTGCATCGCCGCCTGCGCCTTTTTACGTCGCACTGTTTGCATTCCCCGGCGAGGAGACCTACCCTGCCGGCCCTCTCAAAATATTATTTAAATAATATTTCTGATGTATGCCTGGGTGGAATGAATAATTCCAAGTTGATACCCAACAGAAATAAAGTATTTATTTCATATATTTCCTGTGATGTCTAGCCAAGTGCTCAGATGATTTTACAGGGAATTGCATCGCAGAGGATCGCAGATCCAATCGTGAAAATATGGAAAACGCTGATAAGGCTGGCGGGCAGCAGGTACCGGCAGGCCTTCCGAGGTGGGCTCGGCAGAGATTCGACCCGTCGCGAGGAGGCACCGGAACGTTATTATCACAAAGGTGGTCGAAGCCGAAACCACGATCCAGGCCGGCAGGAAGGCCGGGGTGAACAAGAGGCGGGAAACACAGAATCCCACTGGCCAAACAGGGAACAGGTCTGGTGGCAGCTCTGCCTCTGTCAGCACTGAAACTAACAAGGAAACCAAAATAACCACGAAAGCGACAGACACTGTGAAGAAAACAGGGGCCGGCGGCCACAAGTAGGTACCAGTAAAATTAAAAATAGCAGTAAACCTGAATAGTACCGCTAGAACCCTCACCACTAGGTAAAGGAGTTACTTGTGAAGAGATTGAATGGAGCCTAGACAACAACACGATGGGTCCCAGGGAGGCGGTGTGGTCTGGAACGTTGACGTCGGCAGAGCGCTGGCGTACCGAGCTGGTGTGCGACTTGCGCGACTTGCAGGAAATGAAGTTTGGTATATTCGACCCTCCCGACATCAAAGTACGTCCCTTCAGGAAGACTTAGTCACCGCCGCCCTGCTGGACGGCTGCGGACAAAGTGTTCGCGGGGGAGACAATTTCGAAGCGACCAGATGGGAGAGTCTGTGCGGAGTTGTCCAGGAAGGAGGTCGCAGAGCCACAATTTGTGACCACCGGGTTTATCGCAACATACTCGAACATGAAGATGCTCTCAGTGGCTAAGTTGCATCACCTGTCCAAACATTGGTACCCACGCCACAAAAAGCACCCTGGAGTCTTTTGCGGTCCAGTTACTCGTCCTTTGCGGTCCAGCTACTCCATCAGAACACTATTATATCGTTCGACCTGAAAGGGGGTAGTACCACTTCCGGTTACACCCCGCGATGCGGCATTACTTGGTTGTGAAGTTCGGTCATCGGTACTTCCGGTACATAGCCCTCCCGTTCGAGTGGCGGATGAGCTGCTACTGGTTTGTATGGCTAACATCCAGATTTTGGACATCGCTAAAAAGAAAGTACCCCTAGCGAATTCTAGATTACATCGACGATGTACTAATTTGCCCTCGCGGAGCCCACCGGTCGACCCCCAGAGACAGCATACGACCTGCTTGACTGATACGTATGATACTGCAGCGCTACGACCTCCGCCTGCACCCGGAGAAGGGGCGGCTAGGTGCAGGACCAACGCGTCTGATACACCTACGGATGGACATCGACAGCGAGAAGATGACCTTTGCTGTATCCGCCCAGAACTTGGACAGGTTTACGGGCATGTCCCGCGGAGTACTGAAGTGTGTCCACAAGAGTCACAGGAGAGTGGAGATAAAGGTACTGAGATCCTTCACAGGCGTCTGCCAGAGCCTTTCATTGGCTGTCACGTGTGGGACCAGAAAAGTCGTCAGACTGTGGCGGTCCAGAAAGGGTTTCGTAGCTAGGAAAGAGGGGAAACAAGTGATCCGGGAGATATCCCTCTGTCGCAGTAGCAGTGGTAGAGGTAGGGGAAAAGGGATCTGGGAGCGGACCAGGAGGAATTGGGAATGAGGCAAGTACTCGCGTAGCTCGCAATTGTGAATGCACGAGGGTGCCGTGATCCAGATGTAAGGGGTTCTGCGTAGAGATCCCGTGTAGTGGCACAAATCCTAGAAGCCGGTAGGCTGACAAATGCACTCGCGAGCTAGCAAGCGGTAAAGGGAACGAACTCGCGGGCGCGAGTTGGCGCGAAGCACAACACTAGTCGTCAGACTTTAGGTCTCTGGTTTACCTCCAAGGTCGCTTGCCCTTTACGGATCGTCGGTCGGGTTTCCGCGACTGTTCTTAAGGGTGTGCTAAGCACTTACTGCAATGCTGCCTATTGCATGCCAGTACTGTAAGTGTCTAGCTAGTGTATCAGTAAACCCTAGTGTATCTACGTCTGTCGTCAAGTGTACCTAACACACAGTACGGGTGTACCCTGCTAAAGGGATGCCACGTGTACCAGTTGGCCGTCCACACTGTTGTGGCGCTCGCGCAGTCACGGTGATATCGCAGTACGGTCGCGTTGAGATACAACCCTCGCCGGGTCGGCCACGTGTAAGGGTTGTACCTTGCGCGGGATCGCGGTGTTCTCAGTCTGCCTTGAAGGGGAACGGCTGTGTAGCCCGCGGTGGCGCAAGGGAGCGGGTCATACATACAGGCGGGAGCGGGCGCGAGTGCGCGGTCATCACTATAAAGGGGCCCTTGCTCGTCTGAGCTTTTGTGTCTGGACCAGGACTCACGAAAAGTCCTACATACCCCCCAACTAAGCTCGAAGCTCCTGCGAAAAGCTCAACTACAAACTACACAAGATGTCCAACAACAGCGAAAACGCTCCTTCAACAAACAACCCTCTGGGGAACAACTCAGCGGCACCCCCTTCCTGGGCGGCTGCTCTCGTACGCCGCAAGGATTACTTCTCCGTGCGTTGGGTGTTCGCCCGTTTGCGCTTCCCAACTTGGGAGGTGATGCGAAATCTCCCTACCGACGGACGTCGTTACGATTGGTGGCGTTTTGAGGCGCTGGTCCTCCAGGCTCGGGATAGTTGCGGCCCTGCCAACTTGGCGCGGGAGGCCTGGAATGATTGTTGTAAGCATGCGCCTTCCAATTTCGGGATCTCTGGAGCTCTGCCGAGCGATCTGTACTTCCTCCGATGGCCCGCTGACGAAAATGTCATAAGACAACTAGCGAATTTGCGAACGTGTCCCCGAGAAGAGCTGCCTCAACCCACTCCGTTGGCGTTTGCGCCGCATGCCATGTTCTTGACCCCAGGCAGCGAATGCTGGGAGCGAGGTGATATGATTGGACAAGGGCGTCGTCCTGAGGTCGGCCGACCATGGTAGTGCCGGGGTCGCTTCGTGCGCGAGGCGCGTGACGAGCTTCGCAACCTCATCCGTATGGGCGTCTTCATCGGGGGCCACAATGTGGAGGTGCACAAGATGCATCCGAGTGCGTGGACGCGCTACTATCCGAATTACGACACATCGTTCTGACCCGAAGTCGGGAAAGGCATGCCGGTGCCGGTGCTGGCTGTCTTTGTCTATGCCAGTTCCATGTTGATGCAGTACGGCTGTTCA
>JAUBNZ010001065.1:0-12931 GCA_032355485.1 Bonnemaisonia californica
CGGACTCCAACTCCTATCTTGGAGGGAAATGACGGGCCTCCAATGGGCGGTCACGATGGCGCACTTTCCTCTGAAGGATACGCATATGTGATCAAAACGTCCTCCGTCACCATGTGGACGCGGACGCCAAATCAAATGCGTGCCTCGTTAAATGGGAGGACTAGCCGGATCCTACATGGACGAAGCCGAAAACGTCCCGGTCGAGTTACCTTCCTGGTTCTGGAAGCGATCGAGAAGACGTTTGCCGCGTGGAAGACGCGCCGCAGGACACCCTGATCCCACTCCAGTACAGGAAGCCCACTAACGGTTTCCTGCCCATCTCACTCCACTATAGAGAAAGCGCGGCAGTGGCCCTCAGTAATTACTCCAGGGGCACTGGCTCTGACCCGGGGGAAGTGTGAGTACAAAGTTACATCCCTCTCGGGAAGCCGGCACGCAGGAAGTAGTATGGTACACCTCGTTGTTGGAGAGGCGGGGAGTAGCGTAAGTGCAAACAAATAGGTTGGCGGAGACGAAAAACCTGAACGGATAAGGAACGCAAGAAAGTGCAAGTAAATACACTTATAGTTAGTGAAGCCCCTCTACCTATCGTGAAAGTACGTAAAGCAAGATTCGGGAAGTCATGTAGCGCGGAGGATTCGTAAAGCAAATGCCACTATAGGCAAGCACACCGGCGGATGGAGGTGCGAAGCCACTATAGGCAGGTACGCAGGTGTAGCGTGGAGAATTGTTGGAGCGCACCAGAATAGAGGTGAACGCCAAGGAGCGGAGGAAATAAACCCCAAGAGGATGGAAGAGGTACCCAGGGAGGGTCGGAACCACATCACCAGAAGTTGGACAGCTCACTCAGGTGAGGGGGTACTCGAACATTTTGATCGCAGGTCGAAATTTGAAGATCGGATCCCAAAAATGAATGACGAGTTCGAAGCATCTAAAATATTTGGATGTAAAATAATCCAAAATTGGGTTGGAAATTACACTCCGTCAAATTTTGGGGGTTCACCCCTGAGTAGGGGGCCCGGATTGTAAGGACGTGTGCTATATAGTCACCTTGCGAGTTTCAGTAGACGGGGGCCACCTTCCAGATATGGGGAATGTACGGAGATTGGACCTTAAGTCAAGGAGCCCTCCCCCAACAACATACCACACTCAGGTGAAGAACTCCCCCAAAAATCCATCACGACAGGTCTTGATGCCGCGCGATGCGACATTACCTCCACCACTGAGGTGTGACGCCTGGCTAAGCAGCGCAAGAAGCTCCACAAGCGTAGGTGTAGATACGACGTGATATGACGCTAGAAGGACACACCACCCCCAGATGTGACGTTTAACGATTGCAACCCGATGTAACGCGAACAAGCTCCACCAGCATAGATTCCGATTGCACGTGTTGCGTCGTGATGCGAACAACTGCACACAAGGAGGTCGCGTACAAATCTTGCGAACGTACATCACCAATGGTGATGACGGCTTCCACAGCTTAGGTGTAAACATTCAGATCCACCA
Organism: Bonnemaisonia californica; assembly: GCA_032355485.1. Lineage (NCBI taxonomy): Eukaryota > Rhodophyta > Florideophyceae > Bonnemaisoniales > Bonnemaisoniaceae > Bonnemaisonia > Bonnemaisonia californica. The sequence goes on from JAUBNZ010001065.1 coordinate 1,507, forward strand.
TGATATGTGTGCTGTCTGCCGATGCGAACGTTCACCACCAAAGGTGATGAAAACCTCCACCAATTAGGCGTACTCCAGGCACACGCCGCAGGTGTCCCACTAAACTATGGGGAACGTACACCAGCAAAGGTGAACGCAACCCCCACCACTTAGGTGTCCGCATTCAGATCCAGCATGATAGGTGTGTTGCGCTCGCGACGGGAACGACACCCGCAAAGGTGAATAAAACCTCTACCAATTTGGTGTACGAATTTGCAGGGGGAACACCACCCCTGATAGGTGAAGACGTAAATATCCACACCAATAATAGTTGTTCGCCACTACCAACATCTGGAAGGTGAAAACCTCGGACCTAATTTCCACCCTCAGGTGTGACGCGTCCCTATGCGAACTACCTTAATACTTGCGGGCGAGTAAAAAACTCGACGTGAAGGTTCAACCACCAGTGATTGGTGAAGAATTCCAACCTCCACACCACATATAGGTGCTCGCCACTACCACCACTGACAGGTGAAGGTGCAAAACTCCACACCACGCATAGGTGTTCGCCACTTTCACCGTCGGGTAAAGAGGTTCTCCTAGTATACCTCCGTAAGGTGAGGGGAGCTACGTACCAAAATCCTACTTGGATAGTCAACAAGAACGATCAAGACGATGATTTCCGCCAAACACCCCTATAATAAGGTCAGCTAAGTGTACGGAAGCCACTCTATCTAATGAAGTCGCGTACCATCGGCATTATACAAATGCGCGTAAGAATCGCGGCTGCGTGGCGTAGCCCGTGGCCTGGTCACCATAATGGCGCGAAGAAGGATCGGCACCCTGCGCATAAGAGCGCTTCCTAGATCCAGTAGAGGAAGCTTGTTGCTGGGAATCCAATGTTCCTTGAAAGCTCCTGCCTCTAGAGGCACGAGTGTCACGATGAAATAACGGTCTGATTCAGCCCGCGTAGAGATCAGCGTCAGGTAGGTGGGGTCCGGAGCATCATGAGGGACGGGCTCGTCCCGCAACGAGCGTCCCGTGTGCAGATCGTTCGCCTCCTCACTTGGGGAATAGTTCTAAAGGTCTGGGTCTCGAGCGGCTAGCGCTGTCCAGGCGTCCCCCGGAGGCGCTTGAGTTACAGTGAAAACTAAAGGAGGCGTCTCTACCGCAGAGGGGCTGCGACAGCGCGAATGAAGGTCGCCTTCCATGGAGCACCGGTACTCCTCATTCTGGCACCTACATGCAACGAGATCCCGCTCGGTGCGGCGCCTCTGCGTTGCTTCGCGGTTCACGTCCGCTCTGGAGCAACGAACTTGGGCCTATTTCGTGTCAGCCCAGGCACACACCACCTCCTCAGAGGCCTGGAGACGGGAAGCCAACATGGCCACTACTCCCTCTACAATGAGGGCGATGCTGCCCTTAGGCACGAATTCGTTTGGATCGTTGGGACTAACGTAGGTCTCCAATGAACGATAGACCGGGCCCCGCCGTTGCCTCCTTAAAGTCAGGCCTTGGACCAAAACTTCATAAGCACCTGTATGAGGTGCGGAGCGGGGGCCACCATGGAAGGCCCACGATTACCCCAATCGTTCCCGCGATTGGGGGCGGAACCCATCCTGATTGACCGGGCTTGGGGAGGTGCACCACTAGCGCCGGCGCCAGCTTCAGAATAACGACCTCTGCCATAGGAAGAATCTGAGTTTCTACGCATAGGCCCATGGGAACCACCCCTCTTATGGGGAGCAGCGTTGGAAGGGCACAGCTTGAGGGCCTGATCACGCGAAGTGGCCCCAGGAACGGAATCCAGCACCAACTTGGTGCCGGCCTGGATACTGCTATTGGGGCCCGGATTAGGCATGGGATTCCCACCCTCGCTCATGGAGATCTGGATACGTGCAACGATATCCGCCCACGAGGCTGATGTAGACCCTCCAACTAGGAGGTTCGGCTGGACGTGCGATAAACCCTCGAAGAGTTCGATCATCGCGCGCCCGCAGGCCGGTCATACGAAGAATACCTCGTTGGTAGTAGCAGTCTGATGATACAGGGCAAGTGCAGCCCACAACAGGCGCTCAGAGCACACGAGTGCCCAGAAGCGAGGCGGCGCTGTGGCAGGAACTCCTGGATTGGAGCATCGTCTATCGAAGTAGGACATGGCCGGCGAGTCTGGAGCCACTAAGGTGCCTGGATGAGACCCCGGACCATCCCACAATTCAGGTTTAATGGGGAAAGGAGTCGAATCCTTCAAGAGTAGAGGTACGCTGGCGTGGTAGTTACCACATTCGGGGCGACGTGCGAACACTATACAATTCTGTGCATTGAGAAGGCGTCCATTCAAACAGGACCAGCGAATTCATTGGTAGCGATCCATCACATTAGAGCCAAACCCCAGTCGGAGGGGCTAGCAGAAGGAAGGACTGGGCACTAAAGAAAGGGAATCGAAGTCCTCAGGCTGGATATCAAACAGCTGGCTGCTGGCAATCTCCAAATAGTCCGCCTCTCTCTCATCCCTGAGGAAGATTTGATCCGTCTAGAAATCAGGGGGGATGATGAACCTCCTTGGTCGAGTAGGGCCTTGGATCACTCTAGACCAGCATTGCTTCCCATCGGTGAACTCATCTCTATGTATTGAAATCAACTACTTCGACCAAAAGCGTTGGGAGGACGGATCCTCTCCCTCAAACCCAAAGAGGAAGGACCCAGTATAGGGTCGAAAGTGCCAATCTTGCACCATGTCTCGAACGAAATCAAGGGTACCGGCTCTACGTAGAGGACACAAAAGGAGTCTTTCCAAAACCCCGCAGGGAGGTCGAACCGGTCCATAGGGTGGCTCATGTACGGTGCTGCAGTACCTTGCGGACTCTGAGGAGCATCTTCTAGCATTAGCAAGGGCGGCCCCGTGGAGTATCGCCGGACCCCACTACAAAATTCCGAGAAGTGTCACCAGTCCCCGCCGTAGGACTCCGAGGAGCATCGGTCCGCCCATCAGATGGCGCGGTTGTCCCCTTCCCCCGACTAGGAGTTCGGTCGGACTGCTCAGGATTCGTCAACTCCTTGGCGTCGGGAGAGTACGAGGCCGGGCCAGTTGGCTCAGGGTTCTCGCCAGTTACCTCTACATCAGGAGCAGGGTCAAGTCCCAGTGACGGTCTGATATCCGTGCTGAGCGTTTCGTCGCTCATAAGCCGGCGAACGTCAGCAGGACCTCAGCCTCTAGAGACTGCTGGCGCCCAATCGGATGAGATGAAACGCGTGGGGATACAGGCTAGTCAACAGAACCAGACGAGGAAAGCACGGCACTACCAGGAGTCGTAGAGGCCTGTTGGCGTGGGGCGCTCCTCTCACGTCCCGAAGGACGGTCAGCGGGCGGAACCTGTGTTGGTTCAGGACTCTTCATAGAAATGGCTTGCATTTCACTGCGCGTCCGAGACGACGGAATATACGGCGGGTTAACCATATCGGCACCTAGGTTGGTGGAAAACTAAACCCAATGCGAATTTACAGGAAAGTCGCAGGGGGGAGACAGGGGAAAGGTGAGCAAGAACTCACGAGGGAGCGGACTGAGTTGGAGCAGGGCGCATGCCAGTCTCAAGGTAGAATAGCAAGCCTAGAGCGCAGACAAGTCTCAAGATAGAGACGAGCAGAACGGACAGAGGATAGGGCAAGTCTCACAGCAGAGATGAGGCCTAATGGTAGAGAGGAAGCGAGGGAGTCGACACCAATAGAGGGGATTTGGACTTCGGCTGTCAATGGCTTGGACGGGCTCCAATACTTATAACGCCTCAACCTCAGAGTTACAGGTGCGCAGGGAGCTCCACCCTGAGAAGGCAGGGCTTTAGTACGAATGCTAACTGTAAGCTTCGTGGGAGAGCCTAATTGGCTAAACATCTACAATAACCACCCTCCTCCAAATTCCGAAACTTCCAATAGTTGCATTAATACCCTCCAGTCGGTAGAGAGGTTGCATTATTACCATCCAGGGGGTTGAAGGGTTGCTAAGCCCCTACACGTGGGGTACCACTGATAAATAATGCACCCGTTGGCAGCGTATGCCACCAGTGCAGGTGCGCACCATAGAGGTGCGTGAGCCAATTACACACCTCCACCCAGTTGTAAGCCAGCCGACCCGGCGCCCAATCAAGGCTTTCCTACTATCCCCATCCTTCCACTGTCAGGAAGTACCCCGTGCAATGGCTTCCCTACGGCTGACAGTGGAGCTCCAGACCATGGGTCTGCCAGATATGGTACTAGTGGGTATATCCTTTATTATTAGTTATATCTAATTAGATTATTTCGGCTACGAATAAGTAAGTGAGGGCACTGTGATTAGCAGAGTGGACCCTGTGAGGGGGGCTCGATCATCGATCAGCATTGACGACCACCCTCAATTGTCCCCATTTTTGGAAGCCCTAGAGTCCCTTGGAAGACCCTATAGATTGAGGTAGCAAGTAGCGCAGCACTTCGCGTTCTCCCACTCTAGGGACGAAACGGACGTTGTCAGCTACTGGCTTTATATTGCCGGCTCGTTCCGAAAACCATCTAAATTGATGTATCCGCTAATGTTCCGGTCTCACACCAATGCAGGTGATACCTAGCCTCCCGAACCCTTCTGGTCAGACGGATCAATGACTGCCTACTCCAAGTCACAGGATCGTCCTCCTTGGAGAGACAGTTCCAGCGCCTACGTCGAGTACGCTCACAACTTAGGAACGCCCCAGCCACGCTAGCTGCGCAGTTTTAGTTCCTGGGAGCATCCCTTTGGCCTCTAAACTCCACTCTAGGGGCTCTCTCCGCGTGAAAATCCTGTCATCCCTACCGGGTTTACCCTCCATTCCTTGGAGTGGAGTCTGCGGACATTCCAGTAATCTAACTATTCGAGCCTGTTTCGACAGGTGGGATATCATTTGCTGCTGTAGTTCAGCTCACTGCACCAATTGCGAAATCCCGCCCAACGTAGGGCGTGGGATCTCTGGTCTCTCAACACACTCGAGTGTTCACCTGGCGGTCCGTGCGACGAATCCATCTGGAGGAATCGCTCTGCCAACGGTTCAGTCTATCGGAAGAGTAGGCACACTTGTAGTCTCAGTTCTCCTCCAGAGAGTGGGAAATACTACACCCCTGAATCTTATGTTCTGGTGTAATATCATCTTCTGCGCATTCATCTGCGTTCTCCCGAAGCAGGAAGAAACAGAATAGCTTAGCTTTCACCGTTGGCTCCATGTGGCTCGCATATTATCCCTTCCCACCCATCTGCTCGTTGTACACACTCTTGGGATAACGGTATGATCAAATTCATCACCTTCCCCAAGATTGCTTTTCCATGAATAGACCACCAAACTTCGGCTCCTTCCCGGTCTTGCGACACAGGAAGTGAAGATTTTCTGCGCCTCAAGTAGTGCTTCATCCCTTCCTTGGACAGAAGAGATAGTTCCATCCTCGTCAGTTTGAATACCGAGGGACACAGTAAACTAAACAGTCGCTAGTAGCTTCCAAACATAGGATAGTGAAACTCTGGTCTTCTAAAACACTCTTAATTGACACTCACCTTCAACTTCACTGAGAAATCGATGTACCACTCTCTTGCACAGCTGTTAACTTGTGTTAAGTAGGACTTGTAGACGCAACCTCACCTTTTCGACGGTTGCATAATACTACAGTAATGTATACCTTAGTCCCCTTCACCATTTGCCAATGATCAAGTATCGAAGTTTACATCCAAGGGAGGTAGATCGTGTTGTTGTACCGCTTTTTTAAGTACAAGAAGTACCAATTGAATTGCGAAACATTATGGGTCACGTGGTGGAAAGGTAGCACGGGCCTCTTAAAGTTGTGTAATTTTAAGCTCGAAAATAGCCTTGAAGGAGGATCTATAGATAAATTGATCCGAATGGCAATATATTGTGAGAACGATATAGTTGGCCCCGCAGGACGGTGTGCAACTCTCTGTTATTCTGATAACTTGTTAGTCCCGCGAGACTTGGTACTGCTCCAAGCCCATTGCAATGTGCATATTCCATTAATGAAACTATATCTGAGGTCCGGAGGGAGCATGCGTTCCGAAGAAATTATATTGCTAAGAATTAAATTGGGCGGCTATGAGAAGAGATTCATGCTCAGAAGAATCCAATTTCCGTTCCAACGTTGTGGTGTACAGGGAAAATTCGAAGCCAGGGAAGGCCCTTTTGAACTTGTTTCCAAAGAATATGAGATTTTACGTATACAACTTCCTTATAGGAGGAGACATTTCGTTTGGTTGTTGTTAATCCTTTCATTTCGAATGGTAGCAACGGAATACAGGATGAATATGCGCCACCATAGTCCAACATTGCTTCCGGTGCAGACCTCCTAATTTGGAATGATAATCAGGACACCAAGACCGAAAATGGGTTTGGGTTTGAATGTTCAAGAGAAGGAAAATAGCGAAAAAGAGCTTCAAGGACTGTGGAAGACAATTGTATTTAAGACTGTCGAACGCTCGTACGTCCCTGAGGCGTCTAAGATTCATGGAATGACATTTGATTGCAACGTGAAAACGAGAGTACATGGTACACAGTATCCATATTCCCGACTTCTTGGACGGAATATCGAAGGCGCCGACGCAAAAGGACTGCCCACTAGTGCTCCTAATATAACTTTTATGGGCCAAAGGGACACCCTATGTATAGTGCCCCTACATATCGATGCTACTGCATACTCCGGGGCCATACCACATGCATTTATCCAAATTATATCACCCTTGCGTCACCTTGTGTACCTTGAGTCTATAGCTGAGATTAAATTACATAACACTACAGTATTCTGAAAAATTGCATAATAATGTGTCAGACAGTAAAATGTACTGCTTTTCGATATTGTGTCAGAGACATTAAAATTCAGAAGCCCAGGCAATGAGTTACTTTGTATTTCATGGCGTTTGGAGGTAAGTGCTGTAGAAAGCATGGTGTGGTTTACAAATCATACTATTACGGTGTATCCTTGTGATGACTTGTGGCAGTCCCACGATATATCACGTTTCACAGTCCGGTAATTGTAAGTTTCCGTCTGTACCAGTTGTAAGTGGACTGTGTACAGAATCAGCGCAGCACAAAGTCTTCTTTCATCTTTTTTCCTTTTGTTTAGAGGTGAATAAGAAAGGTACAGCAAAAGCGTAGTCTTTGATGGTTGGAGGATTGAAATGTAGTGTATAGGTCCATAGTTTTGGGTTACCTCTCAAAGACAGTTCTTTTACTGGCTCCAATCAGTACTAAAAACTGCCTGGAAGCTACGTCTGGAGATGTATAGTTTTTTTACTATTGCAGGGCATAGAAGGAAAAATGTAAGGGCTAAATAAATGAATTACTGCACATCACATGCGTCACTGGGTACAGGCACGTGCATGCCTCGTAATACTACTCATATGCATAAATACTCATACGTACAACAAAATGTTATGAAACTAATGTTTCGAATGGGAATGTTTGTTATGCCAGGGCAGAGTACCCAGCATATGTCATATATCACGTATGTTGGGTACTCTGTCAGATATCTATACATACTTAGAATAGTGGAACGCAGAATCTGTGTGGAGATACAAGACAGTTACAGGACGTACTCCTCGGTATGGAAAGTTAATGTAGACTAGTAGAAAGTTAACTATAGATAATACGCTCTAGTAAGCAGTACATTTACGACCCAAAACATGCTAGGAGGCGACATGTGGAAACCTTGGATCACTGAAGAAAGCAATTTCTAATATAGATTAATTGTCAAGGCATTATGCAATCAATTATGGGCAGTGAAGATATGCCCTCATCGTCAGCCAAGTCCAGATCTTTTCGATTGACTTTAAGCGAGCGTTTACAGGGGTCAGAAGACATGTTGAACGCAATATTTGATCGAATACAAGTTTTCATTTTATAAAAGACTGGTTCTGCACTGCTGGACGGTACTCAAATGTTGGATGTTCTTCGGAAAGGAACAAGTGCCCTGAGTGAGGAGATATGCAATTTAAAGATCTTATGTACTGTACGAAGCAATTTTGACCGTCGGCAGTGCTGTGGGAAGAACATTGTTACACGGAATGACCGTGGAGGCATTCTAAGTATGTATGCAGCAAGCTACGGATTTGTTCAATGTTGAAGACATTCACGATTCTTGCTCTGCTGCGATTCCATATTTTTGTGTTAATGAATGCAGGAATGTTCTGCTTGAAGGTCACAACTCCAAGTATCCTGTTGCGATGAAGGCAAAGTTCTGATAAGAAGAGCTCTTCATATCAGAACCTGGACTAAAGCATAAAGAGATGCATAAACATTTGGCCACATCTCTTATCGGTATTGTACGCATTGGAAGGCCTACTGTTGCTCAGCATCCGCCAACAGAAGTTAGTGACATGAATTCCAGGTCTTGACAACGAGTACACACCGTAAGACCTGGTACAAGTGATGATATTCGTGGAACAGATGCTTCTGTACAGTTCAATCTCAGAGATGGAAGCGAGGAGTTCCAGATGGGCGGGTTTGTCACTAGAGCACGTCTTCCCAAAGTAGTGCAAGAGGCAAAGGGAGTTACCGGAAACTGGAGGATCGCAGGATACAGGAAGTAGGAGCCAAGAGGTTATTCATGGAGATAAACTGAGTCAGGCCGCTAAGGGCTCTCTTGTGTCCCACGGGTTTTTTGGGTTACGTCACAATATTTTTGAACAGATCCCAGGATTCTGGGAAGCAAGCTTTGGTGAAGAATGCAGTTTTCTTATAACAAAATATTTCAATGACAATAATTCGTTTGCCTATGTCCCCTGCGACTTACTGGATTTAATTTCCGATGTGCCAGAAGTACCCCCAGACAAAGGAACTCTAACTATCCCAGCTTACGACCATAGATAGTTCCAATGGGGTCGCGGTTGTTTGTTTAGAGAAACAAAGGCAGGAGAAGAATATTTCCGTATCCTATGAGGTGGAAATCGACATCTCAAAAGTAAAGTGCGGTCTTAAAGGCATGAATAACCTGTTGGAAGCAGCTCTGAACTTGGCTCTACCATTTTGCGAATATGCCGTCCGTGTTTTCGGAGGTTCCGGTTTTCGAAAAATGCGCTAAAGTTTTTCTAGATGTTGGAAATGTTTCCCGATTTAATTTATTAGAACTGTAATGGAAGTGCTTGTCCACGTAGCATTCAACGAAGCGGAAGTGGAGGCCATGGATGGGGCATTTCATGCTCGTAGAAACAGTTTTGAAACACATAATGGATGAAGAGGTCTAAATGTAGTATTACCCTCCCCTGGACGACGCGAGGGTCTACAAGTGTCCCTACACTTCTGGTAGGCGGTCGATGTGGTACATCAATTCCTCCGGGTGGATTCATTGGACTGCAAATACTCGGGTGAGTGGGAAACGAGAAACCTCACTCCCTTCGTTGGAAGAGGTTTCGAAGCTGTTGCGGTTCCTGAACTTCGCAGGGGTTAGTGGTGTGCCCGGTGAATCAAACAAGACAGCATAAAGGCCGTTGTTCGGCGTTCCTTCTCCCTGAAGAGAAGGGGACTACCCGGGATGATTACAGATCTGTCACACACACACAGTCAAGAAATGGCTAAAAAGGGGGTTTGGGCAAGAGATTACTCGGCGCCAAGGAATTGGGGACATCTCACTGCACAGGTATATGAGAGCCTATTAGGACTACCAGATAGTGTGTAACCGAGGGAGTTACGTAGAACCCCACGGCAAACATGGTCGGTCTCGCCCGTAAGGTGGGGAGAACGCATAGACATGCGCTCCTAGTTACCTCAAAGCAGAGAGAATCCTCTAAGGTTGAATTCTTTTCTTCAGAAGAGAACGTTGAGGGTACATATGGTTGTCCCCTTTTCTTCGAAGTATACCGCAAATTGGTGCTCGCTTTGTTCTACGTCTTCATCATAAATTAATACGTAATTATAATACTGAAACAGGATTCGAAGTAGTAGCGATTTCCACCTTTGAATAAGAGTTGTAATTCCTTCCATTACTTAGAGAAGCTGTCCTTCCCAGTAGTTCCGTAGTGTAAAGAAGGAATTAAAACGGTGGCTTAATGCAGCGGATGATTTTCATATCTGGAGGCGTGGATCTCGGAAACTCCCGCTTACGTTACCTGCTTTTGCATTGACGGTGCCACTCTGATGTTAGTGTCCTTCTGATTTGACAATAGGGAGTTTTGCACTACTGAATGTCTCGGGCTTCCTCAAACGGTGAGTGTCATTACATACGTCACTACAGTGCGATATGGCCATGTGGGTTGGCTCGGCAACCATTCGGGAACTTACAAAAGCTGGAATTAAGCGAAGGTTCAATTCAAGGGATAGTTCGGAATTTGGGAGTCAGTAAGGTTTGGCCCCGAAAGGGTGTGAATATGGACCAATCAGGTTTGGCCCCAAAAGGGTGCGAATATGGGGCCAATCGAACTTGGCGACGAAAGGCTGTGAATCCTGCAGTACTATTCAGCCCCTCCTAAGGGTGCAGCGTCCCGCGAACAAGAGTCCTTTGGCCTTTCAGACATATTGGTGCTCATTCTGTCAACCCTACATTGGGATGACCTCAGATGAGAATTCATGGCACTCAGTCATGAGTTTACCTCTCCTCCATAATTTTCCGTTGTAGTACGAATGCTACTGCAACCAGCGGTAGCCAAACCTCATTGGGTGCGCGCTCATAATTACCGTTACGTAAATTGAAAACCTTACTGGGTTATTTATCAAATTTCAAACCTCAGTGTTTTGCATTCCCATCAATTATTACATTTACGGAATGGGAGTCAAACTTTGGCACGTGGAGTACCTTGCAGTACTGCAAGGCCCCACCGACCCAAATCACGTCTGTTGGTGTCATAACGCACTGAGTGCAAAATCCCCACCACAGGTGTAAGCGCCATGGGCACCGTACCATCCTGGTGTAATGACCAAGTAACCTGCCTGGTACTCCACCCCTTCCACTGGAAGAGGGTACAGCATGTGAAAGCTGTCCATATGGATGGCAGTGTCAGCCACTAAACGGATATGCGGCCATACGGTGCGTGCTAGAACTATCCTAAATATAGGATATATTTACGTAGTTCTTCCAAGACTAAGCTTAAGAAAATAAGGGAGCTCTGAATAGCAGAGCGATCCCTGAGAGGTACCGACGAGTACCCTCAACTTGCCTCTTTCTAAAAGTACGTGGGATCTTCTAGCAAAACCTCCAGTGGAGGAAGCTAATAGAGCATCACTCGGCGTCCTCCCACTCTAGGGATGGAACGGACGGTGTTAGCCAATACGCTCTAATTTGATCGTAAGTACACACACGGCGCTGCCTACGCTGAAGCCATCGAGGAATTCGTTTCCGAAGTGCCTAGCGACTTTAAGAGCAACGTGGTCGCACAAGTTGGAAAGGCCCTCCGTTCCGCCCAGCTCAAGCACGCCACTAAAGCACAGGCACAGTCTGCTTGGGGCAAGAGCGCCGTCAG
>JAUBNZ010001066.1:0-12924 GCA_032355485.1 Bonnemaisonia californica
GGTGTGCAGCAGATCTGTTGCCAGCCAATGAGAAAGCAGAAGACTACGGATTAGTCGCTGATTGACTGAGCACTGTTTATTGTAACTTTAAGTAATATAATTTATGGGGATTAAGGAATTAATAGTATAAATACCACTCCGAATAACGGAGTGCTGTAGGAATATATGAATAAACGAGCACGCGAGGCTCTCCCCCTAAACTCCGCTTCTGGAAGAGAAAAACAACCCCCGCACCTCTATCTGTGCTTCACCCTCCGCTAAGGGTGAAAACACTAGAGGTTAGCTATCCCGTTGGCTCTCAGTCCTCGCGTACCCGTCCCTTGGACCCAATTCCTCTGTCGTCCCTTGCCCGGGACGACGCCATCCTCAAGGTCAAACATTTCCAGGACAGCCTGTCCTTCGAAATGGCCACTAAAACTCGGCCCCTTCCCGGTCTTGCGACAAGGGAAGGAACATTATCTGCGCCTCAAGCAGTGCGTGGTCCCCTAGTGGGACGAACAAGCTAGGTTAGACACGTCAGTTCGACAACCGAGTGACCTCATTCTCATCTTTTCGGCTTTGATCGTCCGTTTCTGGGACAGCCTGTCCTCAGATTCTTCATCTTCCCGGGTTCTCCACGGCTCTATGACATGTGGAGAACAAGTGGTTTAGCCTCTACTAGCGCTCTACCCCTGTTCAGGGTACAAAAATCTTGTTTAGCTCAAACCCAGCTCGACAGTCCGAGTGGTTGTTGATATCTTCCCTCAGAGCAATCTCTTGGACGTACCCCTGCGCGGGACGTCTCTCACCTTCAAGATCACCCCCTCCCCTTTGTTCGGGAGGGCGCGGATCACTCGACCCATCAACCTTCCACCTGTGCAGCCAACAGGTGGAGATACCTTACACTGGTGTGACCCAGTAACCGCAACGTCACGAGTATCCTTCCAGCGCAGAGAAAGGATACTCTGGTCTCCCACAACCCTCTTGGGTGCCTATTGTCCGCAACTCCACGGAGGAGTCGCTCTACCACCCTTTTCGAAGGGCTGCTACCGAGAAGTAACTAGGACCTGTAGACACACCTTCAGTTCTCCTGAGGGCGTGTAATACTACATTGGATCTAATGACTGTTCAGTATAATCGACACCCAATCTTTGATTCATCGTTCTCTATGGGTGGGGCACGCATTTTATTTTCAGAAGAAATGCGTTGTTTAGTGCACGGGCTGGAAGAAACGCATCTCTGGAATTACTTTGCAGAAAATTGGTATACGGAGGAAACGTATTCTTGTTGAGGCCAAAGGGAGGAACAATGCTTCGCGTTGTCCAAGACAACGATGATTTGCGAATCACATTGGAGATTGCTGAAACGACAGTACATGTTACCCTATAATAGAGCTCAGTTAGATTTATTGGTTTATGTACTTGATACCAAACTAATGGAGAAGTATAATTCAGATTACATGCAGTACCAATGCGGTCAGAAAAAGCCTTCATGGTGGCGTGATTTCGTGAAACAGTGGTCCGAACTGAAGGGAAGGGAGGAAAACAGAGTGTACGTAGTGGATCCACTCGACTGGACATTCTCGGGCCCTTCATTCCTTACAAATTCATTCTTCATTTGCAAGCATCTTATTGCTGGAATGGAGTGCCCGCCGTACGACAATTTAGTCAGGGGAGACAACCCCCCTTCCTGCAGCAATCCAGGGAAGAGAACAGATACGCTGCAAAATTCGTTAGTCCTCCTACGAGTTCAATCTGTACAGGATCTGTTCAAGTCTCTACTGCAGAGCTAAGTCAACAACCGTTCCCGGTTCCGAACGAGTTGCTGTTCGAAGATTCTCGAGACAGTTATGCAGAAACATGCATGCAAATCGCCTAAGAAGGCGAGGAGTGTTTTCAATGGCTTTAGATTACATCCAAACATTGAGAACGAGAGATTCTAATCTCAGACAACTACAGACAATCAAAACCGACCTTTTTCTCAAAGTTGCACACTTCCAACACAAAGTAGAAGAAGAGAGACAAAGAAGACATATGTGCAATACATGGGTTGCAGGACCCAGCTTTTATCACCCCTAGTCATTGTACGCCAAGTTGTGTTGTGAAAAAATAAATCGGGTACGAGTAACGTTTTTCCATAACTACAGTAAGGTGGAACTGGGTCATTTTATTGTAGCTAGTAAAAACACAACGAAAAATTGAGAATCTGCAATAGTTGGTATTCCATGTACAGTGGACTTTTATAAGAATAAGCCAGAGTGAGAGGATGCGCATAACCACATCCTGGTACAACCCTTCCCTTCAGAAACTTCGCTTCGATTTCTGAACTGCAGGGCGGGGTCGTGAACGACGTGCAGGGCGGGGGAGTGAATGACGTGTAGGGCGGGGGTGTCAATTACGTGCAGGGCGGGGGGCGTGAATGACGTGCAGGGTCGGGGCGTGAATGATGTGCAGGGCAGTGGTGGGCGGTTTTGCGCAGGGCGCCGATGCGCGGCTGAAATGCAGGGGGATGTGCGCGGGTTACGTGCAGGGCGGGGAGCATGAATGATGGGCAGGGAGGTGGTGTGCGCTTGACGCAAAGGGCGGTAGGCGCGGTTGATGCGCCGGGCAGTGGGCGAAAATGATGGACAGGGCGGCGGTGCGTGGCTCACGCAAAGGGCGATGAGCACGGTTGATTCGCAGGGTGGCGGGCGTGGTTGACGCGCTGGGCGGTGGGCGCAGTTGATGCGCAGGGCGGTGGGCGCAGCTAAAGCGCAGGGCGTTGGGTTCGGGCGAGAAGGAGTGATTGGGACGAAGGGGGAGGGATGGTGGGATGGAGACAGTCCCTCACTACGGTGTGATGTGTGCAACGCACTTTTCATTGATCGACACACACCACATTTTAATATGTGCCGATCATTCAGAAAGTGCGCAGCACACGCAGCATTTTTGCTTACAGTACTGTCGTCGGGTATTGCACTTACAGTGGTACACCCATAGACGGGGATACTGTTTAGGGTTTGGGGCTGGCCATTTGGGTCACAAAGAATTGGTCTCGGGTCCGCCGGGTGGCTTTTCTAGTTGGGTCCACTTTCTGGTCCCCGCCACTGGGCGACCCGCTCCCTGTAGGTGCCTGACCGGTCATCCGTCAGTCTTACCTATCATAAACAGACGAGTTGTTAAATATGGTCGTCGAGTTCAAGTCATGTGTCTCGAGTGGCGAGCAAAAAGACAAGACATCATCAACACATCAACAACAACGTGAAATCATTATAACCGAGTTTACTGGAGAAATAACCCCTACCTGTGGTCGAGGCTATATCTGGGCATCAGTCCGCAGGTATCATACCATCATCATTTTTGCATCTATTTTATAACTGATATCTATCCACTTCATGATGTGCCCTGTGGGAGTGCTTTTCTGTAGCACCTAGTATAGGGTTACTGTAATGGAATTGTTTAGTTACGGTTATTTTAATGCTAGTTAATATGTTGTGTGGCTCACGGTTTTTCATGGGCTCGCGTGAGCCTGGCCGTTCATTAGTTAGGACGCTTCCTCCCGATAGGTCCTGCGATAACTAAATTACGGTGCAAAAGTATAAAATGGGAGTGGGTTTACGGATTTTCGTTGTTTTTGGTACTGTGAGGGTAGATTTTATGGATATGAGATTTTTAAAAACATGATCTTGGTGCGTAAGTACAAGTTCTATAAACGCCAACGCAACTTTTGCATCTACTAGTACTTGATTCTTCCTCCCTTCGCTTGGATAACCTTGAAACAGCGCTTAGGCATAGACTGTAAGACAGAATTGATAGTGGAAAGGTCAATTTCGCCCCAGCTGCTCTTAATACAATTCACTAGACTAGAAACAGTTTGAAAGTGCCTCCCACTGTTGTAGACCTTTCTAACAAGTACACCCATATATTTTCGATCGGATTGAGATCGGAAGAATATGCTGGCCATTCCATCACATCAATTCCAGTGCCTGAAAACCAATCTTTCATTGCATATGATGTGTGGATTGGTGTGTTGTCTTGCTGTAAAACATATTTCCCGTTATAAAAAGCATTACCAAATGGCAATAGATAATCTTCCAATACAGTATAATAAATCTTTGAATCAGCATTTCCATGAATAATGGCAATATCTGTCTTGCCCTTAGATGAGATTCCAGCCCAAACCATCACAGATGCTCCCCTGAGTGCCTAGAAAAATTCCCTTTTCTCCTTCCTCAAGTCGTGCCTGTAGAACTTTTCACAGTCCGGACCATCTAAACTAAACTTTTTTCTCATCGCTAAATACTACCCTTTCCCATTCAAATTTCCAGTATGCATGACCAGCTTAGCAATCCACTCGATTTTTTTCTTGTGCACGTCCTTTAGAGGAATAATCTTTACCATTTTAGAGTACTTGAATATCTTCTGCCTCTTGACCTCCCTCCAAATTGTGTGCCTTGCGACCCCCAATTGTAGATTATCCCTGATTTGACCGCATCCCGACACACCCCTGGCCAATTCCCTTGTAATTGCACGTCCATCCAACGGCGAAAGCTTCTTGGGACGCTCGCTTCGAGTAGCCGTACTGTACTGTAGAGGATTCGCTAAAATAATTCGCACTGGAGCCAGCGATCTCCGTAGATTTCTGGCCATTTCAGTAACCGTAAGGCCCTCACCTTTCCAGACCAGGATACTGTTGTGTTCATCCTTTGACAAGGGTTTACCGCGGGGCATGGCGTTGGAGGAAGGGTAGGCAAGGTTTCGGTGAGAAAGGAACGGTCTTTATTGGTATAGTTACTATAGAATAGAACTTTAGAAGCATAGAATTTATACTTATGAACCAAAAAATTGTTTCAAAACCCCCCATATCTATAAAAAACGGTCTTCACAGTACCAAAAACGAAGGATATCAGATAATATCTGGATATTTTATACTTAAGCACTGCACTGTATAAAGCGGATGGATGCTCGCGCACCACTGCAACATTCATCATCATCTGATCAACCAACCTTCTGTTCCTTCGTTTTTACGTTTCGAGTCGACTAGTCAGGCATTACAGTAGTATGACTCCACATGCACCATGCGAGAGCGGAGATAGGAAAGTGTACGCTCAAGTATTTTTCGAATCTATCATAAAGTAGTGCAGTACTGTAGTAGAGTGTCAAGTTCCGGACCCATCCATTTGATGGGTGCCAGTCCAAAATTGATTGCCGCAGCGGCCAAAAAATTGCTCCCCAGATTTGAACTTCATTCTCAGCGCGACATTTTCTACATCCCAGCATGCTCTTCAGCAGACTACAAGAGGATTCTCTCCAGCCGCACGCTTCGCCCTCACTCCTTTACCGTGAAAAGCTATACCCCCCCCCCCCTCCGTAACGTGTCTTGCCATGAAACGTTCCTGAACATTGCGACCACAGACCAGAATCCTGCAGCTGCATAAATATGCAACCTGCAACCTTCAACCTGCTCCTGCTCCTGCTCCTGCCCCTCCTTCTCCTCTCCAGCTACTGCGCACAAACCGGAGGAGTGAGTATCCCTGCCTCAAAAGTTCCAGCCGACGCGGCCATCCAGCCGACCGACCGAAATGCTGATTCCCCTGCCGATTCCGAAGGGCAGAGGGATGATGACCCGTTCCGCATTGTTACATTAGGAAGCCTGCTTCCCAGAATCCGTGTGGCGTCCCGTTCCATGATGGGGCGCGATGATTTCGACGTCAATTCGGACCTTCCGGAAGGCGGTCTCCGTTCATTCCCGCGCACGATAGACGAGTTGCTCAGCTCCGCCTTCTCCTCCATGGATCGCATGACCAGCGGTGTATTTTCCACGCTTACCGGACCGAACATTGAATATGCTCGTAGCGATGACGGCACGAAGCTCATTGCTCGCTTGCATCTACCGGAGGCCTCTAGAGACAGCGGCGCGTCCAGGAAGTTGCACGTCGCTGTTATTGGCAAGGCGCATCTTCGTATTAGCGTCGACGCCATCTCCAGTGGGTTCAATTCACGCTCTAGCTTTACAGTTGGCGTTCCTGTTCCTGTATCTAGGAATGCCGTGGAGATCCTCCCAGATGCCGATGGCACCATACATATCACGCTGGATATCTTGAAGGACCAAGACGAAAATGGTGAAAGCGCACAGGCCGGAGACATGCTTGCTGATAACCGCAATGCCATTTTTGGCAGACCGCTTATGAAACCACAACTCGCGGGCGGCGGTGACCGTACTGGTGGAGATGAGTTTGTTCAGGACCTACCCAGTACAGCTGAAATTGAAACATGTCACGGCCAGTATCCTAACGAGAAACTGCGCATAAAGAAATGCACGTGTGACGTAACTCCCTCTACCGAGAGCAAGGCCCTTTGTTACAGTTCGTTGATATCGAAGTCGCTTGGCATCGCAAGAAGGCTCAATCTCGAGGACCTAGCTACCACTGCGAAGGATAACGCCATTAAATGTTCGGACGACCAAGAGCACAGGGTCACGTGCTTGGAAAAGGTGTCTGCACATCTGCTAAGTTCTCTCTATCAGCAGAACATAGATGGCGGCAATTCAAATTTAAGCGCGCGAATTCGAAACGCCATTGAATTTGATGATGAAGGACCACCTGCCTTTCAACCATCAATGGGGCTGTTCATTGCGAAGATCTGTTTGATGAGTTTTTTCGTCCTTGTATTATTAACCGTTGGCCTGCTCTGCGTTTATCGCTGCCGGAGCCCTACATCCCGCCTCGGGATCGTGTCGGAGTTGACCAGCGTTATGACGCAAGTCTCAGCATCGGCGGATGCCGCTTTAAATGGCATCTCTTGTAGTACCGGTCAGAAGTCTGGCAGTGCACCTGGTAGTATGAGAAATGGTGCGCATCGTGGTTTGAAAAAGGCCTCTAGCAAACTTGACGAATCACGCTCTTCGAAGCTTGCGTAGAATATTCTTGTGAAGTAGTAAACTAACACTGTATTATGATATCAAAGATGGACCTCTACGAGAAGTGGAGGCTTCCTGAAGTGGGGGTTCTTTTCCTACACTGTGAGTGATTTTGCCATATCAGCGTCGAGTGATACTGCTCAATTTGTCAAGCTCAGCTCTTATACCTTTGAATTTGTAGAGTGATGGTGTCTGGTAGAATTGCGTGGTCGAGATTGCCGTCAGCCGGAGTATTGGGATTGGGGCCCCCGACCAGAACCCACCAATGTAACAATATTATTGGGATTGGGGTCGCTTACCAGAACCCAGCAGCGTAACAATATTATTGTTACGCTGCTGGGTTCTGGTCAGCGACCCACAATCCCAATACTCCGTCTCCATATTATGGATCTAATGAAATACGGTGTGTGCATGTTTTACGAATTCTTGTTATCCTGACACGATAGCAGCAATTCGTAAATCCGGTACCTTCCTACTTGCCAGTTAGGATTCCTGACTGGCAACTGTACTAGAATCAAATGGAACATGATCATTTGTATAGCACCATAATGGGAAGCTCGCTTAAAAGAGGGTGAAAATTGGGTTTAGTAAGGAGAATACCCTTGGAAGGGTACCTACGTGAGGATCGATCTTCGATGTACCAGAGTAATGCAAGAAAGCTTCCATCTTAAGACACATCAAATTCCCGCTCTCTATGATGCAATGCTCCCGTTGGATTACAAGAATCTCGCTGCGAGATCTAAAAAGACTTGTGAAATCTAGATAGGTTTAAGTTTTAGGGCCAAATAATATTTGGCCCTCATATTGTGTGCTGTGATGAATACAGATTTGTATATTCCGTACTCTGAAATTATTGATCTCAACTTTACCCGTTCGTCGTTTAGAGCAAGGATAGAGGCTAGTGGTCAATTGGCCTGAATTCGTGGGTGGAATAGTTATATAGCTTTCCTCACTGCTTCGTATATTACATATGCACCTCAGCCGATCTTTAGTTTGAAGTGGTTCGTTGGAAACAGCAGCCTTACTGTTGTATGCCTAATCTCAGCTGAATATTCTGCATCATCCCGAACAAACTTGCCAAGCTACTGAAGTACTCGTACTTCACAGAACACTTCAACGCAGCTGACCTACCAGCCGAAACGTTTACAAGCTTTTGCACCCGATCCCCGCGTCATAAGCAATGTCATCCACACTGCTTATACCATCGACTAAGGTTGCGCCCAGTTCCACTGATATGATCCGTCTCAGCAGGCAACAAAAGGCTCCACGATACCTGTCCGCTGCGCCGGCTGGGGCTCTCACAGTGCCTCAGAACCTGGCATGTGGCGCCATCGCCCGAGTAGCCCAGGTTGTGTCCATGTTTCCTCTGGATACCGTCAAGACGAGGATCCAAGTCTCTCGTGCCACAACGAGCGCTTCGGGTGCTCCTTTAACCACTGTAGGACGCATCAGTTCCGCAGTTGCTGAAGGAAGTCTATTCAGTGGTGTCATCTTCTCGTTGTTTGGACAGATACCATATGGCATGCTTACATTCGGTCTCTACGAATCACTGAAGACAGAGTTATTTCAAAAGAGATTGCCCCAATGTCCGGAATGGTTGCAAATCATCTCCGCCGCGGCCATTGGCGACACTATCGGCTCCCTGTGTCTCACACCCTCTGAGGTGATCAAATCCAAAGTACAAGCCGGCATGCACTCATCTTCATTTGAAGCATTGTCAGTCATCTCCAAAAACGGCATCCAAGGCTTCTACCAAGGTTATGCCTCAGCGCTAGCGCGGGACGTGCCCTTCCGAATGCTGCAGTTCACCTTCTACGAGCGCATACGCGTTTGGTATCGCCGCCGCTTGGGCCAGCAAGGGCGCGATGTGAACTCGTGGGAGAACTTGTTCATTGGCGCGTTGGCGGGCACCATGGCGGCAGCCAGCACCACGCCGCTCGATGTCGTCCGTACTCGCATGATGAGCCAGGGTGTTGGCTCGTCTAGGCTGTACAAATCTGCGTTCGACTGTGTTTCCAAAACTGTCGCGAAGGAGGGCGTTAGCGCGCTGCTGAAGGGTATTGTGCCAAGATGTCTGCTTATTGGGCCTTCTAGTGCCATATTCTTTTTGGCGTTTGAGACTGCCAAAACGTTTTTCCGTGGACAGCAGGCTCCGAAGCGCGTGGCACGTCTGCCAGGCGTTATTAGATCGTCGGCGATTAGGAGATCACCCCTTTTAGCGAGGTCGCCTGGTCGCATGCTGCTTAGCTCGAGACGACCTGTGCGGTGTTAGGGGTGGTTGTTGGGCGGGGTAATTCAAACTGCTCTTGTATGTAGAGTTGCGCTCTTATGTTTTACGACTAGTTCAACAACTGGTTAACATTTAGCTGATTTCCGGGTAAACGGGGAAGCAGCAGTTCGAAAAATTCTCTATTTGCGGGCCATTTGCGATCCTTTAAGAAAAGGAGCGGCAACAGCGTGACCCGGGAGAGCACAGGTGAAATTGAGAGACCTTGGTACGGGTGAAGACTTGCGATGATATTTGCGCACCACTGTTCGTGGCTCTGATGCAGAGATTTGGAAAAGTGGTTTCCCGGCTGCCAGAGTTTACCAAGCAACTGCCGTACCATAATGAAAATAATATGTAGGCACTAAGAGAGTCACTTGTTCTTCCTGTGGGGTTCTCAAGAGGTTCTCAAGGTGTGCTCTCTGGGGTTTTGCGTTCGCTTCAGTTGCTACCCCAGGGGTACCGCTACCAATTGAAAGGGAATGTGTGACTTTTTATCTGGTATTTCTGTTAAATTGAAAGGGTGTTGTCGTACTTCAAAGTACAATAATGTGCTTTTCTTTTAAGCACGCGTACAGCCCAGACTTGAGATTGCGAAGCTGATTGGCCCATATTTTTAAAAAGGGTATTTTTTAGAGCTCCTCCAAAGAGAATGAAAAACCC
The DNA here is from genome assembly GCA_032355485.1 of Bonnemaisonia californica. NCBI lineage: Eukaryota > Rhodophyta > Florideophyceae > Bonnemaisoniales > Bonnemaisoniaceae > Bonnemaisonia > Bonnemaisonia californica. The sequence continues at coordinate 9,806 of JAUBNZ010001066.1, forward strand.
TCTACGGCTAGATACGTGCCTCTAGACAATATTTTATTTAGTAAAGTGCTGCCTTTTTGTACTGCTCTGCCAATAAAGGACTCTTTAAACTGTGCTATGGTGCACTACTGCACACGTGTAGCTTGCCAAGTTTTGTCGACATCTCTAGCCGTCTCTCTACCGCCTTTTCCTTGCTCTTCACCATTTCTGTCACCTTTGTGAGTCATGTCCATGAAAAAACTTCCTCAAGGGGCATTTGGCAAGAACCTGACGTCCCTAGCCATTAGCGGGAGCATACCGCTTCGTGAAACGGGGGTAACTCCTACCGATTTGCGTGCCTGAACAAAGCTCTGAAGTTTTGAATTGCGCCCCTCCGAAACGTAACAATGGAGTCTAGTGATCTGGACGCTGAGCTTTTGGCCGTCACAGACGGCCAGAAGGGCTCACGTCGTGCAGATTCCAGCGACGGCTCTGACTCGGACGGCGGCGAATTTGGCGGCGTGGCCGACAGTGACGGTGGCGATGATGATGATGACGCCATGTTTGATCGTGACGCCGACGACGATGACGACGATGGCGATGATGACGAGTTTGGCGTTGCGGATGATGACGATGATGACCACGACTACGGTGCAAAGTCTAAGGCGAAAAGGAGCAAGAAACGTCCCGCTAAAGGGAAGAAGACTGCCTCGAAGGCAAAGTCCAAGCCGAAAGGCAGATCAACCACAGCTCGGAAAAGCAGTGCAAATGCGCGCTCATTGCCGTCTGACAACGAGGAGGGCGAGCAGTTTGAGTATGAATACGACCAAGATGGCTATGGAGGCTCCGCAGATCGCGACAAGTTGACAAAGATGAATGAGGTTGATCGCGAGACCTTGCTTGCCGAGCGTGTGGACCAAAGAAGCAAGGAATATGATTTATGGAAGAAGGAGCAGGAGATAATGGCGAGGGATGCGAGCAAGCGCGGCAGCGAGAGTGCTAAACGCATAGGAAGGAGTAGCGGTCGCAGTAAACCCTCCTCCAAGTCAGATGCCATGCAGGATTTGGCTGAGAATATCAGGAAACGGTCCAGAGCACTGGAGGAAGTCAGCGATGCCGATAGTGAGGAACGAAAGCCCAACCGGGGGAAAAGTGAGGAATTGGATCGTGACCATAAAGTGGAGACAAAGGTTGAGGCGGAAGAGCCTCTTCGAGATGACGAAGGTCCGGAATTACGTTATTCGGATCTCACTAAGTTTGACAAGAATGGTGATGCCGTAACCAGTCCTCTGTTTCTTAGGCGAGATATTCTGGCTGAATTATCTCAACAACCATACTTTGCGAGAGTCGTACAAGGTCTGTTTGTGAGACTCAAGGTTGGTGATTCTGGTCCAGATAATAATGGGGCCTACTTAGTTTGCCGGATTGCAGGAGTGCAGACTGGAAGGGTGTACGACATTTTTAGGACCAAGTACAAGTCGAATCAAACTCTCCTGCTCCAAGTTGGAAAGCAGAAATGTCCCTTTGAACTCAACCAAGTGTCGAGCTCCCACCCGACTGAAAAAGACTTTGAATTATATCGGTCCCGAACTATAGATGCAGGGGTAGAACTCCCTCGCAGAGAGGAAGTGGAAAAGCTCGTCAAGCGTGCTACTGATCTTATCGTTCGCCAGCGGGTATCGCCGACAGAGGCTGAAAACAAGCAGCACATTGCAACCATGGAAATGGTATATCCGGCAAGAGTTAACTGGACGCAAAAGAGAACGGAGGCGAGAACAGCTCTTGATATTAAACAGCAAGAGGCGGCAATTGCCAGGGACCGTGGCAAGAACAGTTTAGTTGGCAAGTACGAGGCAGAAATAGACGATTTGAAGGGCCGACTGGAAGTCATTGAGAGCAATGAAAGGAGGTTCGGTCTGTCATCTGGAATGAGCAGTGCGATGATCTTCCAGAATCTTGCAAAGCGAAACGTGGCCCTCAACAACACAAATGAAAGGCTTGCGGCAAGTCGGAAAAATTTGGAATCTGATGCTACTGGTATAGATCCTTTTGCAAGGTTTGATACAACTGGACAATCCTATTTCTCAATTAAGAAGAAAGGCGAGAGGAAAGATGAAAGCACGTTGCCCCCATTTGAGCACCAGGCGAAAGATAAGGACTGGAAGAGCTGTCTACTTTCGTGGAGGACCAGTGCGAAGAAGAGAAAAATTGGGGATGATCCTCTCGATCCAATGTATGCCGAAGAAGTAGCCGGGCTGGATGACTTCTTGACAGACCCTCCTAACTCTAGCGAGACGAAAGAATCTAACTCCCGCATTCCTCCTGCTCTGGATGCCATGTATACTGAGATCACACAGAAACAATCTAATGTTCCTGAAGGCGCAAAAATCATTTCATTTGACGAGTGGAGCAAAATGCGAGCGGCATAGGTGGTGTCATTTTCTGTGATGGATGTCCGAGGGTAACAGTGCCTTTTTCACCGATTACCGATGTGCTCAAGAGGAAACAGAAGAGCGAGCTGTGAAGTCAGATTACTTACGTTTCAGCAGCAGAGACAGAGGAAGTCTCCTTACAAATTCAGGAACCATAGTTTGCTTATCGAGGAAGAGTTTGCCCGTGGGAAAAAAAATCCGATTCACTCTCGGATAAGAGGTTCTGAAGTATCCTAATTATATTTATTCAGTGACATGCATTCTAAGGCTCATCTGAAAGGTCAGGGCTCTGCTGAAGCGGCATTCTCAGGAAACTGCGTCATGAAGGTGTGAGCGAGAAGAGATCTCTGGTTAAATCTCTTATTGAAAACGACTTGATACCTCCCACTGAACACGCGAGTCCTGCATTGAGGTAGAGCCCTATCGTAGAATATTATCGTTTCTTGGCCAGCAATCATAGCCCGTTTGCCTGTGGGTCGAGGACCGAGCAAGGAACCGTGAATCTTGCCAAGCGATTTCAGTCAACTCTGCTAGCGACGCGAGGCCTCGGATTTGAAAGCTGAGCTCAAATTAGACAGTGGGTTCAGAAGCTGGTACTGTTATTACACTGAGGTTTTCTGGCGTGTCTATATAGCTAAACGTTGGTCAGTGTTTGCAACGGACACGCATTGCTGGTGCGCGGTATGATAACAAGTCGTACTCCCGCTGATGGGCCGTCCAAGAGCCGAC
>JAUBNZ010001067.1:0-12916 GCA_032355485.1 Bonnemaisonia californica
CTCTACCACCCTTTTCGAAGGGCTGCTACCGAGAGGTAACTAGGACCTGTAGACACACCCTCAGTTCTCCGGAGGGCTTGCAATACTATAACGTTGACATCTATCACTGTTTGGGGGCGAGAAAGATTGCGACGTCAACAAATGCGTCGAAAGGTTAGGACGAAAGCTGTATTTGAAGAAACGGAAGAAAGTATTGGAGAGGATAATCAATATGTACCTAACCAAAGCGATGAACTGGTAATCCTGGAGTGCCATAAATGCAGCAAAGGCGTACCGCGTACAGAAGGCCTACGGCGCTCATTTGAAAGTTTGCAAAGAGAATCACACCATCTGCGCTGTGACTGATAGGGGTACTGAGATGGAATTTCAACTACTACGGTCCCAAGATGGACCAATTTACTCAACTCAGACACGCCTCCAGCAGTCCTTGAAATCAACATATGCGAAGAAATGTTTCAACGTTTTGTGGTACAGAAAGGCTGGGCACAACGCCCATGTCATAGACGGGTTCAGAGCAGAGATAGAGGCAATTTTTCGGAAGGAGAGCGTAAAAATGGAAAAAGATGAGTACGGGCCGAATGAGGGAAGTTCTGAAAGGTAATCAGCCTGACCGATATGATTTGCCGGCGCGCAGCCTATCAAATCTTACATCTCAGTGCTCTCGAGGAAGAGTAATGTGAAGAATAGTTCTGCTGCGGCAACAAACTGCACTTCGTAAGCGTATTCTAGCGAGGTACGTGCAAGTTCTGGGCTGCCTGCTGAAGCAGAATCCCCGAGTAATGCCCAGAAATTCGAGGTCTGCTCTGATCAGCCTGCTCGAGTTGGATTCGACTAACCTTCCAAGAGACTTCCCTGCTTAGGCAAAGCTCAAAAGCAAGCTTTCCGCAATGAATTATGACCTCAAAAACAGCAGCGCTAGCTGAGTTGGGCCGTCGAGCGGCGTTGAGCCCATTCAAGACGGAGCGCCTCGCCCGGAGCTTTGCTATTGTGATGCGCCCCAAATAAATTGCCTCGGGATTGAATGTATAATTTTCGAAATGTTTATCTATGTAAACGGCGCAAAATCGGCAGGAATAGCCAGACGTGTTGCAAGAAGGCCCTTCATCTGCTCTCGAAACAACTGACATTACTGTATTCAGCTCGTCCACAGCTTTCCAACGATGTGCGTTTGCCGAGCGTGCTCAAGGGAGCAAATTTCGCTCGTCGGACACTTCTGCAAAAACGGCACGTTTTGATGCCCCTTGATTCGCAAATTGCGTGTCAAAACAAGAAAAGTTTAAAAGAACGCCTGGCCGCGCAAGTCTGTGTCATTTGTGGAACAAAAAATCCGGTCGGAATGTAGAATGTCAGTAACCGCGAGAGGGGGAGGGATGTTCCGAGGGAAAGGGTGTAGCACGGGGATGAGGTTAGTTCAATGGGCGGGCGAGCTGGGCCGGACGGTGATGAAATTCCGTTGCGGGAGCCGGTAGCTTGTAGACTAGTTTAGGGCCGAAGGGTGCTTACCTCTTTATCTTTTTGGGTTGGTCGCGAGCAACTTGGTTAAGTATGCTCGCGGCTTTCGCACCTCACTACTGTAAGCTAAGTACTCTAATTCTATTATATCCTACTTATTTTTCTAAATCGTTTTACCGTATTCCGGAATGCCCACACGGGCCACTCCAGGACAAGGTGTCCGGGGTGACAGTACGGTACGCAAAGGAGGACTCGCGACTTGCATAGCTGGACAGGATTCACACGTGGACGCCGCTCAGTACGCTATTGACGCCACGTGTACAGGTTACCTGGCGGTCTTCCTTAGCGGACCGGTTACCCGGAAGTGACACCCAAGATTGTATCACAAGTCTAATGCGACCATGATTCAGAGGCGGTCACTGTAGTCACTGCGTGCAGCACACAGTACAATAGGACAGTCTAACGACAGACTGTCCTGAGCCGCTATGCGACGACGAGCGTACAGTGCGCGCAATATTCATAAAGCACCCGGTTTTTTCAAGTTAAGGGCGTTGCCGTTGGGGGCATACAGGTACTGCATACCGTTGGAAATTGAATTAAAAACCATATAAAAAGCTACCATTCCTTTTCTTATTACAAGTAATATTAAAGAGTTATGATGAAAAACTTGATTCACAGGTGCGCATTAATCATAAAGCAGGTAAACATTTGGGGCCAACTTAGACTCTAGAAGGCGGGAAAAGGAATTAAGCGGTTACAGAAAAATTCAAATGCTTCTCTGGATAGAAATCAAGGAGTTAACAGAGCCTACCATCCTCCAGTATGCCCCTCGGAACTAAACCCACAGAATCAGAGCAAGGGGAAAATTGGCCCTTTCAGGTGCTGGATTTTCTCAGGAAAAGATTGCAAGAGACACTCATCGCAGCCGTGCGGTTATACAGAACTTCCTGAGAGACCCCGAAGCTTAAAAAAGCTACAAGCCGAAAGGAAGGACCAGCTGTCTCTCTCCTGCTGCAAAACGATTGCTTATTCGTGAGGCATCGAAAGGGCAGGACAGTGCCAATGAGCTTAGATTGAAGCTGAATGTGCATTTAAAGACTCTGCAAATAAAACAGATACTTCAAGACACCCCTCATCTGAGCTACAAGAAAATGATGTTTGCACCAATGCTTACTTCATTACACAAGATAAAGAGGGTAGAATGAGCTATGGAACACATCACTTGGAATCTTAGCAAATGGGCAGATTTTGTCTTTAGTGACGAAAATAAATTTAATTTAGACGTTCCTGATGGACTTGGGTACTATTGGCACGACTTGAGGGGGGGAAGAGAGGATTTTTACAAAGCGGCAGAACTGTGGGGCTTCGGTGATGGTTTGGGGAGCGTTTTCGTTATCCGGTATGCCAACTCTGGAAATTTTACAAGGAAGGCAAGATTCTGAGAAATATATTTGCACTCTTAGCAACTATCTCCTACCCTTTACAAGTGCAATGCACCCAGATGGGTTCATATTCCAACAGGATAACTCTCCAATCCATACATCTATCTTAACATCTCAATGGTTTGGAGCTAGAAACCTTACTGTTATGAACTGGCCAGCTCGCTCTCCTGATCTAAATCCTATCGAGAACGTTTGGGGGGTCTTGGCCAGAGCTGTTTACAAAAATGCGAGGCATTTTGACAACACCCAACAGCTTACGGAGTGTGTGATGAGCTGCTGGGCAACAATTAGCATAGGTCACGTCACACATGTATATGCTGCATTCACTGTAATCGTTTGCTGACAGTTGCGTCCATGTGTTTGCAACGTATTCAATTCTATGCTTGATACAGTACACCGGCTTGCTGCTCCTCGCAACTCCCCTTGCATTGCTACAAGAAACGGGGTTTCAACTCGGACCTCGTTTCCCGTAGCGCGATTCCGAAATCTGCATGCGCACGCTCACCAACCTCGGTTTGTAGATTAAGCAACCAGGTGCAATGCGCAGCAAGCTGCTCCCAACGCTGTCCAAATTCGACTGTTAGTGAGTGATGCCCAGTGACCACAGCTGGGAATGGTCGTCACTGCGCTGCGCTGCAATCCAATAGCTACTCGTTGCCGTCTCCCTTGCTGCCGTTGATGTCTTCAAATCGCAGGATATTATCACCACCCTCCATTGTTGCCTCTTTCAAGATTCGGTTCTCACCATCGCTTGCATTAGAACTACCAACTGAGTCTTTCGGAACTGCATTATTTTGCTTTTTCCTATTTCCGAAAATGCTGGCCCGCATGCCTGACCAGATGGCCTGTAAACATTGTTATATGTGATTCCATCAAAAGCCAACCGGTGCTACTGGTTAGAGATCCCTCAAGGGAGGCGCTCCAAGCATTGTTCTTCAGAAAAGAAACGAAAGGGAGGGATACATTGTAGGGGGTGAAATCGGGCCCATATTATTGAAGGAACCTTACCTCTGAGATAGTATTCTGAATACTCTCGTCCTCTGCAGCCTGTTGGATCACATCGCTTATATATTGATAAGCAGACGTCTGGCATTTATCGTCCTCCATAACTTCGGAAATATACTTTGTCCCCTGCTGAATCACTGAATCCCACGAAAGTGCCTCTGTCAAAACCGTGCTCGCCCAAGATGTAGCCGTGCGTGTAAACGCTTCATCCTCAAACAGAGATGTAACGGCACGCTTCAGAAGTGCTTCAACCTCTTCGCTTGTCCTAGGATCCGCCAGAACTTCATTGAACATCTTCGTGGCCTTCTTCTGTAGCTCCACGTCCTCAAGACTCGCCGCGGCAACTTCCGCGCCTTCCTCCGCACCCCATTGCTTGATTCTGGGCCATGTAAGCATCATTACGCTGACGAGGAGGATGACACCGCCAGCCATAACCCGGACGGAGTTCAACCCTCCTCGTTCTAGTGCACGTTCAAGGTCTTGATACGATATTGGGATGCGACCACGTGATTCTGTCGAAAATGAGCGGCCGCAGGCGCTGTTATGATCTAGTAGTAAACGTTGTCTCGTTCGTTTCATCATCACCGAGGTCAGGGACGTGCCACGGCCAAGCTGCAATGTTTCTTTGGAGATCTTGATCTGAAGCGTGTTAAAATGACACTGTGATGCAGAAGCATTGGCCAGCCGCCTAGGAAGACGCGTTGGCACATGCCACTGTAAAGGTGGAGAACCACGAAGCCTGAGTGCACTGATGCGCTGAAGGAAGCTTTGCACAGAAAGCATAATTCTGCAAAGACATGCGAAACTCGGCGACTTTTCCGACTGAATGAAGTGCTCCTCCGTGAGTTGACCATAAATTACAAACCGCGGGAGATGGGGATGCGTTGTGATGGTCGGGAAGCATCAGAGGAAAGAGAGGGAGATAGGAACTTTAGTAGTGTACCCGCATTGTCTTGAACCGGCGAAGATGCCACGTTGTGAATCGATCTTACTCCTGCAGTTCTGTGATCAAAAAGAGCAACCCCATGACCGCTGGTTGTTATCTATCTGGTGGCTTCGACTCGCTTGGATTGAGGGCTTTCTATCTTGTACGCTCCACAGTCGCGCCCCAGAGTTCGCCACTGAGTTAAGCTGGGATGAAGCAGAAGTTCCAAATCACCCAAAGAATTTAATTTTTAGAAGTACCCTTCGTACTCTTAAAAGACTCCATGGACTCCATTCCATGTCTGGAAAATAATATTTTCCAAGCAATATTATTGCTTCATGTGCTGTACTGTAGCTCTCTATGCCAGGTAGGATGCCCCTCAATGTCTTTTTTTATGGAAGCTTTTATCGTGTTGCCTGGCAAATGCGCTGCTAAATTAGTCTCACTATCAACAACTGCATCTGCATCTTGAGGCAGGTTGGTTACCTCTGCAGATAATAACGACATGGCGCATGTATACCATTGCACATGACGGCATATAGTTTCTGTGACAGCAGGGCCAAAGACCAGAGCCACTGATCTTGCGTGAAACAACTTAGCTGTCTCCCTTCTCAAAGACTTGGTTTGAATTAGCATGTCGCCGCTCTGTATATTCGCTCAGGATCGAGTTTCTTAAATATGAATGCGATGAGGGCTCTTGTCCTGCGTTGAAGACCTCCCAGATATACACGAACGCTCCTTGAGAGAGCTGTGCATTTCGAGACGACCGTCTGGATGCAAGCCAGTTTCCGTTTGGGTGGTTTATTGTCATGCCGCGCTGTATTAGTCCGTTCTGGTGCTTCTGAGATGAACTTCGCGAACAATGACATTACCTATGCTTTACACGTTGACATCCCGACTGGCGTTTGGTGCATCAAGGACAGATGCTTTTGCATCTGCTGGAGGTGACTTGCCAGCTGCTGTTGTGCCCTGCACTTGGCGACCCTCAACCTTAGATGTAAGCAATGGTGGTGGCAACTCCCCTTTGATTGCTAGCCGTATTTGGTCTCCTGTCAGCGTTTCGTGCACCAATAGAGCTTGGGCCAACCGATGTAGTTCAGCTTCGTGACTCTTCAACACTGACATAGCCCGAGAGTATGATGCATCCAATAACTCCCTAACTTCCGCTTCGATTAAAAATCGTGTCTTTGTCGACTCATTATCTTTTTCGTAAAACACTTGTCCCAGCTTATCCGACATGCCATATTGCGTTACCATTGCCTCCGCCAAGTCCGTTGCTTGCCTGAAATCGGAGGAAGCACCAGACGTCACACGCTCTCGTCCAAAAATCAGCTCTTCAGCAGCCCGACCGCCCATGCACACGTCCAACTTGGCAAGCATCTGTAAATGCGACATAGATGTCATATCTTTTTCAGGCAGCTGTGAAACCATTCCAAGGGCCTCACCTCTCGGCATGATCGTTGCTTTGTGTACCGGAAGCGACCCCTCAGTGAACAGACAACACAATGCATGTCCGCCCTCATGATACGCAATTGTTTTTCTGTTTTCTTCGCTGAGCACAGCTGACTTTCTCTCCGCCCCCATCAAAATCTTGTCCTTGGAATGTTCCAGATGAGCCATTCCGACCGCCACGTAGTCTTCTATTGCAGCTTTCAATGCTGCCATATTCACAAGATTTGCCAACTCGGCCCCTGAGAAGCCAGGTGTCCCCCTCGCAATAATTTCTAAATCCACATCCTCCTCCAGAGGAATCTTCTTTGTATGCAGTTCGAGAATCTGCGTGCGACCACGGACATCAGGATTTGGCACAACCACGTGCCTGTCGAAGCGTCCTGGTCTAACGAGAGCTTTATCCAGGCTCTCCGGAAAATTAGTAGCACCGATGACAATTATGCCTTCGCTAGACTGGAACCCATCCAACTCCACAAGGAACTGATTCAGAGTCATTGTCAAAAAGCGCTGGTCCTTTGGATTACGCTTTCCACCGATTGCGTCAATTTCATCAATAAATATAATACAAGGAGCATTCTGCTTGGCAGCCGCGAAGAGTTCTCGCACGCGTTTCGCACCGACGCCGACAAACATCTCTTCAAACTCCGACCCAGAAGCATAGAAGAACGGACAGTTGGCTTCGCCTGCAATAGCACGAGCTAGCAGAGTCTTCCCAGTCCCTGGCGGACCCATAAGAAGCAGACCCTTCGGAAGCTTTCCTCCAAGTCGAGTAAAACTGGAAGGAGAACGTAGAAACTGAACAATTTCTTCAAGCTCTGCCTTCGCCTCGTCGCAGCCCTTCACATCATCAAAGGTAGTGGGATCCGAAGACTCGGGTTCGGGGCCCATATCTGTGCTAATACCCATACCACGCGACAGGCCGCGTTCCTCGATAATGACGCCGAGAAATCCGAGAACGAGGAATGTGGTACCGAGCACACGCACTGCTTTCCAGATCTGCGATTGGGTAGACGGCTCCGCCAGGGTGACATGAATAGGATCAGCAACACTGCCATTCTTCAGGGCAGCAGCGGCAGCGGCCGGAGCATTGACAGCAGCCGCTGGCGCCGAAGACGAAGGGCTATTCCAAAAGCGAGAGCCCGAGCCTCCGCCAGTACCGGAAGAGGATCCTGCAGCCGCGAGGGGTACAGCAGGTGCAAAGGGGCGCGTCGCAGGGGCAGGGTGGGGGTGAGGGTGATTCACAGTGTCGGTGCGGACAGAATGAGCAGTAATGGTGCGCAGAAAGTCCGGCAACTGGACTCTATCCAAAGCGCCAGTTGCGACGAGGGCCTTGACGTACTCCTTTGCGACGTTCTCTCCGGTGGCGTAGGTGCCCTGCTCGACGCGACGGACGACTTGATCGGGGCGCAGCCTGCCGAGGGCTCTGAGATACGTGGCTTGGATGTCGGGGTCGTGGGAGCGGAGCTCGGCTTCCTCTGCCAGGCGTTTCAGTCGACGCTCGTCTGAGTTTGGTAGGAAGGACCAGGTGCGCTGTGGCTGCGGGGTTTTCAGGGCGGATGGATGTGCCGGGGCGTGGCCGCGCTGCACTGTTCGGGCGAGATGTCGGGCCTTGCGGGCAAAGAGCGTGCTGGAGGACATGGCAGGAATATGGGAGGCGGGAAGTGGGGGTTGGCGGCGTTTAGTGTGAGTGCTGGTTGAGTTGGAAAAGCATGCCAGCAGTAGGAAAGAGGTAAGAAGGGTGGGATGGTAAGACAGAAGATACGCAGTTGGGGCGGGGCTGCTGGTCGGACAGTCGGCGAATGGTTCGCTTCAGAGAAACAGTGTCAACAGCGGTGGGCGATGATCGCCAAGGCTGCAAGCTGACGTTGCAGCTGGCACTGCATGGACTCTGAAACGATGCAAAGCGCTTGGCTGCAGCCTATGAGCCTCCACCTCGGGCAATGTAACTGCTACACGTGTACCCTACGAAGGTGTCCTGTACCCTTTGAAGTGAACAGATGTGGCTGTAGCCGCCTGCGCTCGGCATGTCGCTTGGCATGTTTCTTTTGTACACGTGTACAGCTGTACAACTTCTTGTGCCAATAAATGCAACTGAAAAATATACATATTTTTATTAATTTTCAAAGTACTCCCACCAGACGTTCAGCATCTTTCTTCCTCACCATCTCCCTCCAACTTATAAGGATAACTTTACATATCTTACTTACCCTTGGTACCCTTGAAGGTACCCTTTAAGGGTACCCCTCAGGGGTACAACTTCTTTCTACCCTTCGGTATATGTGCGAAAGGGTAAACCCTGAGGCACAAAGTGCGACCACAAACTGTCTTAAGATACAACCTGTAACATAAAATATCCGCTGCTCCACTTGCTCCCATCTTGGGCAACAGCCTTATCCTAGTCGCCAGACACCCTTCAAGGCCCCAAAATCTCACACCAGCACACCCCTATTCGCTACAGCCATGACATCAGGCTTCGTTCCTAGCCTATCTCTTCCGAACTGCTCCTCCCGAAACAACGCACAACTGAGCCCCATCCGCCCTCGCACCGCAGCACCTACGGCTATGAGCACTGCTGGTGTCGACTATGGCCGCATCCAGCACGCTGGCGTGCTCGTCACCGACACACGCCGTTCCAAGCAGTTCTACATGGATGTCTTCGGTATGATTGACGATGACACTCTCAGGAGCCCCAAACTTCCTTTCAAGGGTGCCTTTCTCAGAGTTGGAGCCTCTCAGATCCATCTAATGGAACTCCCTATTATCGACCCAAAGGATGGCAGACCAGAGCATGGCGGCAGGTAAGTTTCTTGTTCTGCTACAGATACCCGTTGTTGTCTATGTGCGACGCACACCGGAGCATCTCTCCCCGTATTAGTTCATGTGCTAACCCATGCTGAAGCGCTCTGCTGCATCTCTCCCGTTTTGCGTAAACGAACGAATGCTTTTGTGAAACACAGAGATAGACATTTTGCGGTGACAGTGAAGAAGCTTGAACCGCTGGTGGCTTCGCTAGAGAAACATGGCAGACCTTACACAGTGAGCAGAAGCGGCAGACGGGCATTATTTACGAGAGATCTCGATGAAAATGCCCTTGAGTTCATAGAAGATACCGAAATAGCCTAGCTCATAGGCCAGTTCCAGTCTCTTGCTATGGCGCACCAGTGGATACGTTGCTGTCAGAAGAGCGGCAGAAGAGCGGCAGAAGAGCGGTAGAAGAGCGGCAGAAGAGCGGCAGCATGGCGTTTGAGAAATACAGTAAGACGGCATGTGCAGAATTAAGTGCTGCATGACCATTGCATCCGGTAAATGCATCCAATTGAGCACTACCCAAGAGGCGCAGAACTAGAAAGGATACCTGAAATATACGCGGTACAGTGAACGGGAACCAATAAACGGGCATCATGAAGAGGCCAATGCGAACTGTTCGCGTGCTGTTTACCTTGCCCCCAGGGCTCTAAACTATCGCTATCGAAAATTCATGACGACGATGAAAGGTATGTCAGGGGGTACCGAATGTTAAGATACAGAAGCAGCGCGGAACCTGGTCTTCAAACAGACAAGAGTGTTCGAGACTCGATAGATGCGAAGGTGAAGTTGCCATGGCTGTAACAAAACGACCTGACGATAAAGGAGGAAAATGTGCGAAGCTTGTACAACCAGCCTCCTTTACTTGCACACACTGTCCTTCACAGTAGCGTACTTGAGCTCATCTATCTCGGTGGCCTGCATGCTCCTCTGGATGTCCATCTCCTGGGTGACAGCTTCCCGAGACGAGGCGTAGATCCTGCATTTTCAAGACAAAAGGCAATACGAGAAGGAGAAATTGTCAGAAGACATGAATGAGAAGCGGGTGAGGGCGAGGAGAAATTGGAGCGAGGAGAAATTGGAGCGATGAGGAATTAGAAGTTACATTTTGGAGCGGATGGGCGCATAGTCTGGAGACCAGAGAACCATGCAAATCTTGGACTTGGTGACGGTGGGGGTCTCCTTCCATTGGAAATCGGCAATGATATAGCGGCAATCGTTCTCCGGAACGGACTTGATGAACTCCTTCCACTCACTCTCCGGATCTCCAGCGCTGGGCGGAAGGGTCCTCTCGACCTCAATTTGGGTCATGTCCTCGGTGATACGGAGGAGGACGACGGAGAAGGAGCGCTTCGAGAGGGACACGAAGGTGTCAGTGACACCTTCGGCAAGAATGATTCCGCTGGCCATTGCTGGAAAAGGAGAAAAAGGAGGAAAAGGAGAAGTGGCTGCAGATGGATGGCGGGGCAGAGGAAGGTGGGAGCGAATTGGGAATGTATAATGAAGCTGCAAGGGATGTGGGCGAGGGGGTCGGGCTAGGACTGGAGCGTGGAGGGGGTGGGTACACGAGGACGGCTGATGCAAGAAAGGTGTCAAGCGGGGTGTTGGGGTGCTGTTGGTTAAAGGCGTTTGCAGGCCGGTTTACAGGCCGGTTTACAGACAGCGGGAATGACAGGCCTTACACAGAAAGCGCCACAGAAAGCGCCACAGAAAGCGCCACAGAAAGCGGCGCAGAAAGCGGCCATCGGCGACAAAAGGGGGAAACGCCCGCATTTACGCTGTCAAGTTCAAAAATGGCAAATTTTGGGGGCAAATTTTCCTCTGCCGCCGCTGACGCAGCCTGTGAGGCCCATCGTCGTCCGCCCGCTGCTGCCGTCGACTCGTCCAACCGTCGCCTCAGGCCGCAATTCCCCAATGCATCGCAGCCATCCAGACTGGCCCAATCTGCACAGCCCCGGTCCGCTATGTGCTCCTTGGCTAACGCGGATTTAATCCGTTCCATTCGGGGCCACCCGTGTCATGTGCAGCGCGGATGTAACAATGGGCCGCGGCCCTTTGGGGCTCCCCGAACGCCCAATTCCAGCATTAAACAGGCCCTTCCGATTTCAGTAAGCCCTAGTGGCCCGCGGAAACATGTCGTCTTACACGTTCCGAGCATCGCACCATCCGCACTACACCAGGCGCTGCATGTGCCTTCTCGCCGCTGCCCTGCGCAAACGCCACGTGTCCCACACAACTGATTCCTCGGAAACAGGCTTTCAGAGGGCCGCGGGCCACATATTTATTCCATCTCCACCTCTCTGCCCACAATCGTGTCATCACGCCAGTGGTTCACTGTAAAGCACATGTAGCACTGCTGGACGTCGACATAGTCAAACGTCCACTGTGCTGTCCGCAATGTGACTCTGCAATGGGCAGCCAGCGTGCCTATAAATATGATCATGAGTAACGACCAACTACAGTACAGTAAGTCTTTTCAAAACATTCATTGAAATTTTAATATAATTTATCCTTTTCCCTTGCTGCCTCATCACATATTTCATGTCCGCGACACCGACTCGGCACGCTCCTTTGATTACAGTAACCCTTACATAACCCCCCGGCTCCATCAAAACCCACCAGAGGTAAATTTAGACGACAGATGCAACAGCGCGCCCAACACCTCAGCAGCTCGTTAACTGGCCATGCCATTGCCCCCAGATTGCCCCCAAGGCAACGCATGACCGCCTTGTCGAACCATCTTGCTCCTTGGCAACTCCTGTACAGAGAAACACCGCCACTTCTATCCTCTCATGTAAATGACCCCGCTGCTCTTTAAAACTGCCTCACTGACCAGAGGAGCTTGGTTTCTAAATCTGCCCCCGATTGGCCCAAACAATCACTCTCCCTCTAGTCAACTCACTAAATTTTTGCCTCCCCCGCGGCATCGCCTCGCCTTGCCATTGACGTTATGCCAATGGTACTACCGCAATGTAATTATCACACTCGAATCCTGTAAACATAACTCTCCTGTACTTTTCACTTGCACAATAAAACTACTGAAGCACAATACACACCAGTTGCTTCATATTCCAGCAATGCCACCAGCATGACTAAAAAACCTACCGGGGGGCTATTCAGCCTTGACATGTCTATGCCTTTTCTTTCCCATAAAGCAGTTCCATTCTTTCATGACCAATCCATAGTTCACGGGCTCTGCAAATGCGAATATACCAGCAGAGGCGCTGCCCGGCTGTCCCGCCTGAACTTGCAGTTACCTGCCCTTTATCTCCAAGAAACCTAAAAAAACTGTATGTCGGGGGAACCCCTTCTATCAAACATCTTCCATCATCCGTGATGGCAGTGATTCCCATTCTTTCCTACTCTATCTTTGTACATGTGGAATGGGACACTCCCAAAGTAAAAACTTGGCCATAAAACCTGTCGTACAAGGCAACAGAGCACTTTCTCGTGGAAAGGTTCTTGACCGTACTGGAGCAATGTACACCCCACTTCACGCACTCGCCATGAATTTGTCCTGGTAAACAAAACTGCAATATCCCTCGATAAAATCTGAGCGCATCATCCACCCATGACTTCAAATTCATACCACCCAGGGTAGAAGGAAGAGAGCAGAATCCTCTCAAGTGAAGAACGGATTCGTTTCGTCAGAAAACGAAAATGCCATTCCTGCGGTTGTTTCAGCCGTGATTTCGGTTGCAATGCTGGTGGCCGCCGCTTCCAACCGCGGTCTTAACCCCTTTAGACCTTTAGCGCCATCCATCAGACGCTCGGCCTTACTCTCCTTGAATCCGTCATTGAGCCCGTCCACATCGGCCATCCGAAGTCCCAGCCA
>JAUBNZ010001068.1:0-12906 GCA_032355485.1 Bonnemaisonia californica
GTACCGACATACACGTTCAGTCCGGGCGTCATTATTGCGAATGTGGTGGACAGTAGCGGCGCTGGCGCAAAGGCCGGCATAATCAACGGCGATGTTATTCTAAAGGTGGATGGGAAAGAAGTTTCTCAGTCTTTGGATAATGCGAGCATTGTCGCTGAAAATATCAGGACATGCAAAGGACGGCAGATGGATTTCCGCTTGTTACGTGACCAGAAGGAGTTTAATCTCGCTGTTCAGCCGAAGTGTTGTACACCAGAGGGTAATTCTGCAATCGGCGTGCAGTTGGTTCCAAATGTGAATGTAACTCGTATCCGTCCGAACTCTGTATTGAAAACCTTGGGCACAACGAACCAGGAAGTTTATAGACTGTCTAAGCAGACATGGAAGGGTCTTATCAGTATATTCACTAACTTTAAGCAATCCTCGCAGAACCTGTCCGGGCCAATAGGTGTGGTTTCGATGGGAGCTGATTTGGCTCGGAATGACACCGCAGCGCTTCTCACTTTTTGTGCTGTCATCAGCATCAATTTGGCCTTGATCAATTCCCTTCCGCTACCTGCTCTTGATGGTGGTCAGATGGCATTCCTTATCATAGAAGCGCTGAGAGGTGCGCCAGTTTCTCTCCGAGTTCAGGACACCATCAATCGTACTGCATTGCTCTTGTTTTTGGCATTCTCAGGTGTATTGGTTTTCGGTGATCTCGAGAAGCTCAGCATATTCAGTACAATCCAGAAGTTGTTCGGCTAATCGAGACAGCTACATTAGAACGTATACTGCACGCATGTTCCTAAATGCGTTACTACGGGTGCTCGAGTCTTGCATGCAGGTACGGATACTCTGAAACAGGGAGATTAATCAGTCTTGTGGGTTGAAGAGATCGGAGTGCATTGCGTTTCTTATGGGGGTTTGCTGTTCTTCTTAGAAGTATTTCACTGGTGAGTACAGTTCTTTTAGCTGCGCTTCCTCGGAAGCTTTTTGTCAGAACAGAAATAGAACGACGAGGACGAAAAGGTTGGCACTTCGGAATTTGGATCTGATCGGCCGCGAGTCGTGAACAGGCTGATATCACCCAATCCACATCCACAACTAACGGGTGTTCTGTAAATTTCTTCCTTTTCAAAAAGTAATTTAACTTCTTTAATCCATATTCTGAACAATCAGGCTTGCTATCTCTAGCGAAGTGGAGACCAAGAGATCACCAGTATTTACTAAGTATATATCCCTTAACACGAACCCGCTTCATGTTTTACGGTACGAGGTATCTAGAATCCAATAGCGATTCCTCAGCTTACACGCGTACGGCGGAGAGTTGTCATTGGACGTTATATCTTTGAGTCACAAGTTCTTCACCGTCGATGTCACGAGTGAAAACAGTTGCAGCAAATTACGATGTCAAAATGAGTTTTAGTTTCTGGCTTATAGAACTTTCTTTGGTGGGCGAAAATGACGCCCTGTGCACCATAGAGACGCAAAGAAGCATAATCCTCTTATAGAGTCAGATTGTAAACAGCATGGTGGGCTTCCAATGCAAAGTCGTCAAGCTGTTATCCATTTTAAACGTCCTTTCAGCCATAATAGCGCCATCTATTCAAACACTCAGATTTTCCTTTAAAGCTGAAGTTTAAATGAGGCGAATAACTTCAGTAAAATCGTCGAGAATAGATCTGCTGTAGGAGTATAAAAGCTCTTCTAATCAATACGAAAGGGCTTTCCAATAAAGACACTATTAAATTTCGTTTGTTACAGCAAGACAAGTGAAATGAATTCTTCAAAACACGCTTGGGCGACCCTCTTAATGGCCGCTGTTCTTACTGGCCTACTGCTAAAAATCTGATACATGATGTAACAGCTTTATTTTGCTGCGTACAACAATATAGTAATGTATGCAGCAACAGGAAAACTGGAGAAGTATTTGTAGTCTAGGCTGCAACGGAACAATATCGCCCTCCTTATCTCTGGCACTCTGTAGTGCCTAATACAGAGTCCCAGAGAAGGAAGGGCGATATGCTTCTGTATGGAAGATGCCGGTGGTGACGGTGCTGGCAGCATCGGGAATGATAACAACAGCCATATCCACGACAATGACACACCTTTTGCATCTGCTGCTGCCCTGAGTAGAAGGATGACGACACCGCTGCGCAACATGATGATGAAGCCCACGCCGTATATCCCACGGCTATGCCGATTTCCGAAGAAGATATAAGTGTGTGCGGACGATCCCGCCCCTAACACGAAGACCTCGTGAGGAGCATGACGAGGCCGCTAACCATGACGATAGTTATTCTAGCGCTTCTCTACCTTAGCGATATCATCATGATATCGCTAGAGAGGAGGTTAGCAAAACTCTCTACCACGTGCGATAAGAACACAGCAAATACGTTGCTGGATCACTAAAAAGACCGCGCCGTTGCTCGACTTACATGAGATTCCCCATACAGTAGCAAAACAACATTGATTATTCCAACACAGGAGTAATCTTCAACATGGGATACCTTACTGCTGTGCCCCGAGCTCGGCGTACGTGACGGTATCCTCATTCTTCTCAGCGAGATAGTGAAGGCGACAACATAGAAGTGAAGTGAGTTTTACCGCGACGCTGCATAGCGTTCTCGTCTTCCGGGATACCGGATTTGTCGATTAGACTCTACTCTTCGGGTGAGTGCTGCTGGTTGTCTGGGGAGGCATGCACGTGCACCCCTTTGAACGTTTGAAGAACATGTGAGGAAGAAACCGAACAAGGCATCAGAGAAAGCACATCGGATTAGCAGTAAAGCGGGTACCCCGCAATAAAGTGGGGCAGATAAGTTATTACATACCAAGTGTTGAATATGGAGAAGGTCCACTTTCGGCCCACCAAGAGCCGGCTCGAGAAGTGTACCCCATCATACTCGTAGGCGTTGGGAAGCCGCAGCACACAACATTTGTGGCCGTTAGATTGTCTCTTCCTGATCGAATTGCAGGACCGCCGGTCCGATTACTGGCTCGAAATACCAGTAGCTTACTGCACTTGATGATGAAAGCATGGATGTTTTTAAGCTGGGGATTCTCCTGGGCCCACCAAATTCAGGGTATTTCTACTATAAGTTTTCTTAAAAACCTACTGTAAAACTGCTAGCCCCATTGGACTGCATGTAAGCTGTAAATACTGGCTGTACTGGCCCAAAACATGAACTACCGTAGTATTGTCCTGTGGAAACATTACAGTGATGTAGGAAGTTTAGACATGTAGATATTCGGAGTGTACAATATGGCAGTGTAGGTGTTTCGGGGTGTTTCAGCGAGTGATTGTGTCACTGTAATACAGGTGTTTGCAATAGTTTTCGTCTAAGAGTCCTACAGTAGTGAACGCAGAGACAGAATGATACACTACTGCCAGAAAAATTACACTATCCAAAGCTTTGCCAAGCGAGGCTTTCAGCAGGCAAGTCATCTGGGCAATGCAGTGGTGGAAGAAGTTGGAAGATTGGGAGAACTGTAAATTTCGGACCATATAAATGTCTAAATTGCAGTAACAGCAAGGCAATGGACCACGCATATACCATCAGGGTTGCATAGAGCAGCTTAGCACTGAAGAACTGATCAGAAGAAATAATCTGCCCCTTCCTGGAAAGGGAGAGTAGACATTTCGGAAGTAATGTTTTTTCAAGAACCACAGGACCAATAGCCCAGATTTGGACCGAAAGCAGAACAATAAGTGACATTGGGGGCCTTCGTTGCAAAAATAGCTAAAACGAGTGCTGTGGGAGGCATAATCGGGCCTTGGAGCACAACGGCTGGTAGCGGCACCTGCGACTTCTGGTCCACTTGTGTAGCGGCGCTGAATACTTCTACCCGGAGGGTGTAAAGGTGCCCGACTTCGCAGCCAATTTACAGAGCACCCGCACTCCTCCAAGTTCTTGCACTGTCAGATTATTCTCGAGTAAGCAACCGTCGCAACAACACTTTGCAAATCTCAGGGTAAGGATCACACCGCGTAACGGCCATGTCGCAGCAGGAGGGTACCCCTGGTGGCACCATCCCCATCATTTCACATCAGGATGCTGCTGTAGTCGCTGCGTCTGCTGCCATCACTGCCGCTTCTGTCGCCCCACTTGCCGTCACTGCTCCATCCGCTCGGGAGCCACAACCAGCTGAGAAGCCTGAAGATGTTGCCGTTCAGGCTCACCTGCCGCCCGAACCAGAGGCCGTTCCAGTACCACCAGCCAGTATGCAGCATGTCGGGAAGAAGCTAGCTGTCGATTGTGTACCCTCCGCCTCTGCCATCGCTCCCCCTGTTTCACCGCCGCAAAGAGCAGTCGTCTCCCGGGCACCCCCCATTCAGGCCACCCCCAATCAGACACCAACCCATGTCAATATGCCCCCGCTGGTGTCGCCCATTCACAAGAAGTCCCCTCCCAGTTCCTTCGTCTGTGACGTTGTTGGCTGTGGCAAGTCCTTCGGCAAGAAGTTCAATCTTAAGGCTCACAAAAGAGTACACACTGGAGAAGAGCCCTTCGTTTGCAGCTTTCCCACTTGTAGCAAGACTTTCAAATGGAAGTCTAGTCTCACTTTCCATGAAGGTCTACATCTGAATTCAACAGAAGATCAACAGCCCCAGCCGACCCAAGCAGAAATTGCAGCTGCCACCGCAGCTGCGAACGCCGCAAAGAGGACAAACAAAGTCTAACGGATTATGACATGACGTATCTTTGAGAATCATGCCCCTGGTGCAAGGCGGCGAGCTAATCGCCATTGTAAAGGTAAACTACGGTATAGATGTGCGCTAGAGCTTGGCAAAGAGCCAAGAAATGTCGCTCTACGACTTGTGTAAAAAGTATTTGAGATGATGATGGATAAAGAATTGACAAAAATTGACCACAAACTATGTTACGCTGTTGGCATGAACTTAGAATCGGCAAGCTTTACGATAATCATTTTTCTGACTCCAAGAGATGTGGGGAGAACCTCCGACGGGAACGTGATGTTGGACGCCGTCGTTCACATTTCTGATGTGGGTTCTATTCCAGGGCTTCGTACTTCACAACTTATTATTGACTTTACCAAGCACTGCCTACTACTCTGGAAGGAAACCTTCATTGTCGCGTGAGTGGAATGTCTTCAAAACAATGCAATACTATAGCATTATTTCCAAGATGCGGAAGCGGACGCTTCGCAGTGGGCTCTTTGAAAGTAAAGTTTACGGAGCTACTTGGGTATTGCAACGGTTGTTTCATCTGCATTGTTCGAGTTTCGACCTCGACCTGGAACAACTTCACATAGGGGCGGAAGGTTGCATATGCGTAAAAATGCTTGATGCTCTCGATATCCTCATCATGATCAACAGCATGAATCATAATACATAAAATGGTGATAAGCCCCGTGTTCATGTCAATACTCAAAACTCCTGCTTCTACAGTAAAGCATTGCTGTGGATACTTTGCGCCCAATTGATCTAGTTTGATATGTTTGACATGCCATAGTAACATGTACATATACGTATACCGGTAAAATTATGTATACTGTGTAGATGCGTACAGAACATAATGCGAATTATTATGTCTGTCTGGTACATAATGTCTATTATTGTGTTGTGAAGATCATCGTCGCTTGTCATGTAAAGAGTTGATGGCGTAGCAGTAAGCCCTACTTGAAATGCAGAGTGACATTAGAGGACATCTGCCTAGGCTTCTGATGTTGGAGCAGGGATGAGCACTTTACTTGGTAGACGGTCGCCCGACCTGCCCATTACGCTGGAGATGAGACATTGTCGAAAAAATTATCTCGACTTCGACTATTCGGTAGGTCTCTCTGAAGAACTTCTAAAGAACTTTGCCGTGAATTGAGCTCCGTTATCAGAGAGTAGGTAGAGCGACAGGACATAAGTGAATACCCAGTGGGTAACGAAGGGCAGTGCCACTGTGGCTGCCATGATAATCCTAATGGAATAGTTGGCTAACTTCGAAAATCGACTCTGTTGGCTACAGCATAGATCTCGTACGAATTGGGGGGTATATTGTATTGCAAGATACTAAATTAAGTTAGGATACCAGGGACCAGGGGTGTCCCTGGTAATAAGATCTTTCTATCTGATATCTCCTGGAACATACTTTACACGGGGGGCCGTAATGCTTTTTCTGACATAGTGTCCTGTGTCTGAATTCTACCAGAATCCTTTGTCTAATATATCGTTGACAAAAGTGTATGCCACCAGTACAGTACTCGCCATTCTACCCGAGTGATTTCTGCAATTTTTACTAAAATTGTACATATTGTACCCCTCTGGTGGGGTACAGTATTACTGCTTCTCACTTAAACGAAGTGCACTATGGAAGGTTCCAGAAATTAGTTCACTTAATTTATTAATTTAGTACTGTCTGTATGAGTGCGAAACCTGGGACGGGTTTACAACATTGGCCATCGCTGAACTCCTCAGCTGTACATAGATATGCGATGAAAAGTTTCTTGTTGTCTCGTGCTCTATGCTGTTGCAGATTCCTCACTTTGCAACAAACAAAAGGCAAAAAAAGTGGGATCGTATGGATAGCGAAATTTTGATTGGCGCTTAATCTTAGATGCCATCTACGCCCATCATTGCCCTACCTGGTCTTCCTCTCTTCGGCATACAACAGAAAACGAATTCTTTTTTTTTAAGTCGCTTGGGTCATTTGCTACTTACAATTGTCAACTCAAATCCATATCCTGCAAAACTGTTGTGTGAATGACATCTCAGCAGAACATAAATCCTTGCGTCTATATCTTGAAAACATATCACAAGATTGGGAACCTACATTGAATAGTACGAACTGCCATGAAAAGTGCACAAGCTGTCAAAAACTTCCTATTTGGACTAAATGAATCATACCTCAGTACTACTAGCGCGCTTCACAAGAATTATCATCAAGCTAGAGTTGGCGATTTGCTATTGAGGTTTAAGAATTGGTAATGACACAAATTTGTCAACTCTACATACACATGATGCTGTTATCTGCATGATAAATGTTCTAGCAGTGAAGTGAAGTGTAAACACTGGACTGGACAGAAAACAAAATGTATACACTGCTTAACAACTGTCAATTTAGTGACATGTTGACATCTACTGTGCTTGCTAAGGAGCAGTTAGAAAGTTTGGTGCAGCCATTGACATATCAATATAAGGTGTGCCTTGGCCCAAGGCATCAAGGCCTAGGGGAGTTCGAGGGGAAGATTATTGACTTGAGCTCTTGGCGATTAGGTGGGCTTTGAGATGATAGAGTGATGACTATGGCCTGTCCACTGTAGTTACTTATTTCGTTCATTTCAGGGGGACTGGCCAGCTCCCACCAAAAGGTAACTGTGTCGTACCCCCCTTTACATGGCTGAGTGTGACCTCCTCTACCCTAGGGTCTGGAGGCTTTGACCTTCGGGAAAAAGCCTTTGAAATTTTGCGAGATTTCGCTGCAGTTATACCACCGAGTAGGGTCCTTTAGATATGTTCGAAACGATCCACAGATGCACTGCATTTCTGACGTGCTCCCCTTGTTATTTTTTCCTATCATACCGGCTTTGGACGAATTGCTTTTGCAGAGCGCGAGATATGCTATTGAACGAAGATTTCATTGTGCAAATATGTAAGTCAACTTGTTCGTTTGTAAAAGAGCAAAGGGGAACATATTTGTAGGTTTTGCGTACTAGTACGTGTGTAAGGCCCCGCAGATCTGGTTTAATATAAATCGGTCACTATAGATACCTTTTTCGACCGCGATATGTTAAAGAATATCTCTACAAGACCCTACGTGTATACCTGTAAAACGATGTACTTCACCGCCAAACAGATCTATATGCCATTCTTTACAAAGAATCACAACCTGGCGATCCTCGCTCAGCTGCTTTATATTTCTTCAAAAAATACGGAATTAATTGCTGCTGTTTGAGCAGTGACAAGATTGCTATAGGATAGTGGACATGATTTGCGCACAAAGTCGAAGCCGTCCCAGCGCTGTATTTGCAATGGAAGACTATCAAATTCATATCTGTACTGTACTTCCGGGGGCCTGAGACTCTGCCTTTCGAAAAGAATGTTTCGCCACCGTTTCAACTTGCCTAGAACCTCGCCCCTTTCCGGATATGCTGTCCATGATTTCCCGGAAATGTGAGGTTGTCATGCTTATCATATTGTAGACGTGTCCAAGTATGACCGGATCTCCACATTTCTCGAATATTTGGCTGGTTTGTTATTTGTTTTAAAAAAACCAGCCAAATATATATTTTAAAAAATAAAATATAAGATAAACATGTTGGGGCCTGCTTCGGAGTGGACACCAAAAATTAATATCAGTCCAATCGCGTTTCGAGGTAAAAATGTGTGTAGTAATAATATAAAAAGTACGTAGGGGGGTACGGTATTTTTTTCATTGGCTAATGTCGTTGCAATAAAACATTTTGTTGGGGCCAGATGGCTCCTTTTGTCAGCTGGAAGGCCATAATTACTCCACTTCAGTTTCCCTCGCTTCTGCCAAAAAGATTCAATTCGGCGAGCAGTTGGGCGGATTATTTACCATGATCCTCTTCGATTACGAAACGATCGTCATTTACAACTTGCTCTTGAGCCCGACACTGGCCAGAATTAGCAAGCAGCAAACCTCGGATATCTAGTAGCGCAGCAGTCCTTTGCAGTAACCAGCGTTCTACTAATGGCAGAAGATAGCATCGCCGCCGGAATGGAAATTGATACTGCAGGTCCTGCCGTTCCGGCTCCCGCTGTAGATGCGTCCACTGAAGAAAAACCGAAGCCGAGATTCGAAATCAAGAAATACAATGCTGTAGCGTTGTGGGCGTGGGGTACGTTTTGCTTTTTTCTGAGTTGATGAGAGTCGGAACTGCGGCGTGATGCAACATGGAACGAACTGACCAGCTCTATCTTTTGCTTATCACTTGCCTGTCTCGGAATGCAGATATGGTTGTGGATAACTGTGCGATTTGTCGAAACCATATCATGGATGCTTGCATTGAGTGTCAGGCGAACCAATCGGCACCTAGCGGCGAGGAATGCAACGTAGCGTGGGGTGTCTGTAACCATGCATTTCATTTTCACTGCATTACGTACGTCATTCCCAGCTTCATTGAGAATAACAGTCTTTAGAAGATCTTGACTGTTCATATCTCACTTGTTTTTACCACATAATCGCTGTCGTGCTATATTGACTCATTCATCTGACATTCATATGCATCCCACATTCCTTTTTTGCACGTACAGGCGCTGGTTGAAGACTCGTCCTGTCTGTCCCCTTGATAACTCAGAATGGGAATTCCACAAGTATGGTCGTTGATGGAGGTCGTTGACCAAAATAGTCACTGTGTGGAGATTTCACGAGAGGCGTGAGGAAGTTGTCACTGGGTAGATCAATTCTTGAGCGCGGCACGAAATGGCCATGTGGGACCCATGGAGGCGTGCCGAAGTAACCTTTTCCTTTCAGACATTTTTGTTTAATCCTGTACACGACATTGCTGCTATTGCGAACGGAAGTCTCTACAGGTAGGTCATTACATAATGCGCTGTCTACGTTTTGTACAACAGAGGAGCGAGTCCACGGTTTAATGTATGACCTAAGCATTATTGGCAACGGAGGATTGTCGGAGATAAAACTCAGCGACCTGTTCAGCACTCGTTGCCATGTGCGGTTTCTTGTCATCACGCATTCTAAGAAATCGCGGGAAGCGTAACGCAATACCCTTTTCAGAATCAACGAGGCCCGCAGCTGCAGTATGCTGCGGAGATATAGAGAGATCGGCGCAAAGTACTTCCCACACTTGAACGGGTTCAAACCATACGTCAGGCTCAAGTGTCTTGAGAGCAGGGGTCCGATAGTACGATTTCGCGTTCTTGCTTGTGCGCTCCTCGTCAGGGTCGTTGTAAAACTTTGCAAAGCTTTCAAGATCTGCTTCGGAGAACCCTGTACCAATCTTACATATGGATTGGTATTCTTCACTGTCTGGATCGTAGCAGGCTAGCAAGAATGCACCATAGGTTCCAGTGCGCTTGCCCCGTCCAACATACCCACCGATGGGAACTAAATCGAGAGAATCTCCACAGCCGTCCAAATAGTCCTTTTTCACTTTGAGCCAGTTTTGACTACGGTTTGCAGGTTCATACGTGGAATTTTGACCTTCCAGAGCTTTCACCATCAGTCCCTCACACCCTTCCTTTATACTGCGATTCAAAAGTTCCATGATTTCTTCTGGGTCTCTCGAGTCCTCTCCTTTGGCAAACATGAAGTGACCTTCCTGTTCCTTAAAGCCTGATTGCAACCGCTCTCTCCTCTCAGAGAAGGACTTGTCTATCATGCTCTCTCCGTTAAAGAAAAGCAGATCAAACGCGAAGATGCAAACTTTGACGCTCACACTGTCCGCATTTACATCCTTTCGCTTCCTGCCTTGCAACTCTTGGAAAGGAAGAATTTGCTTCTTTTCCATGTCATAGGCAACTGCCTCCGCATCGATTATAAAGGAAGCCTTCTCAAATCCTTCAGCTAGGGTACTTGGGAGTTTCGCCACTAGGTCTGGGTATTTTGGCGTGAGGTTCTCTGCATTGCGGCTGTATATTTTCATAGTACCGTCATCAAGACGGTGAACTTGGGCCCGCTCACCATCGTACTTGAATTCACATGAAAACGATGTTTCCGCAAACCGTTCTAGAACCTCAGATATTGCCTTCGTTGGTTTAGCTAACATAGGAGACACCGGAATGCCAGGCATGAGTTTACATACTTCGGAGAGACGTTTGTCAACGGTGCCGAATTCCAAGAGCTTGGGGACAATAACATCCCATACAGGCAGCTGACTGTAAACGGCGCCCAGGATGCTCGCCGCCTGTTTGATTTCATCTTCAATGTCTTCTTCCCTTTTGGACATTTTAGCTTTCTTCTTACCATCTTTCGCTAGAAGGAAATCAGTCTTTACCTGCAGACTTTCAAAAGTCATAGCAGATGCAAGAGCTGTAATGACGGTTTTGTCGGCAAGGTGAATTCTCAGCTTTCCTTGAAGGGCACGGGAAATGTATTTGGCTTCAGTCTTGGAAGCGGCGACCAGCATCTTCACAATTTTCGATCGCTTGGCATCCTGCGTATTCTTACCAGAGATGGCAGCAATGGCTCGAAACTCGGAAAACACTTTTCGAATGGTCAAAGGAGGGGGCGGAAACATAGTCTTCTGCGTTGTTCTCGCCGCAGAAGCCACATCGCCTAGGTCTCCGATTTCCTTATATGTGGCCTTGAGCGCACCAACGGTACGGCCTGTGACTTGAGAGAGGCACTTCAATAATATGCTCTCCCCAATACCCAGTTCAATGCCCTCGTGAGCTGGTGCCAGTTTATTGACGCAGAGGTATATTGCAGGGACAAGGTCATCAGGAGTAGAAGTCATTATTGTTTGAAACACATCACTCAAAATGGATTGGATTTCGAGGCGACCTGTAATTTCCTCCACCTTAGAGAAGGCCGTGGCCAGGTATTCATACGGGATTGGCTTACCATTCTTCCATGCCCGCTTCGTAGATGTCGAGGCGGTATCAGCAGAAGGTTCAGGGCGGCTTTCCTGCTTGTCGGGCTTGGCGTCCGGTTTCGGTTCCTCCTCATCAGAAGTATCAAGCTCGACAATTTTTGCTTTCTTCGGTCTGACCGACTTCTTCTGAGCTGACTTCTCCGGAGAACCGACCTTCGGGGAGGCTATCTCAATGTCTTCGCCATTTGAATGCTTCGCATCCGCGTTTACAATCGCTTCCGGCTCATCCACCTTGCTCCGCTTTGGGCTATTCTCAGACTTGACGACGGGTGCGGGTGAGCTCTTCTTCTGCTTTGTCGAGGCAGATGCGCCTGCAGTGGGCCTGGGCCTTTTCTTCAAAGTCGAGGCAGAGGGCGCAGTTTTAGGTGGCGACTTGTCGGCTGGCTTGTTCTTGGAATTTACAGGGCGGAAGAAGGAGGTGATGCTGCCCTGCTTGCCCATGTTCAATGGCGGGATATGCGGTGTGTATAGGGCTGATCAGGGGGAGTGTGCGAGGAGATAGCGGTCTGGTTGCTCCCGTGTGACAGTCGAAAGGGAGTTATTCGTAGACAGGTTTGCGGGCCCGGACAATTAAGGAGTAGAAAGAGGGCAAGCCATACCTGGATTGCTCTCTGGTTTCTGTGAACCGAGTAGAAGGATCGGCATGCCCTGGAAACGTTGTAAATTTATCGCAAAACTAAGCGCAACTAGGATTTTCCCGCCAATATAAGCCTATTGTAGGCTCTGTTCAGTTTTGGCGCAATAACCCATACACGCGTCTTGCCTCTGTGCATCCGAAAATCTACTACAGCGGATTCAATGCAGCTAACTAACAAAAACGCAGCTGTGCGACATCATGTCGCTACATCATGTCGCACCTGCGTGTTAGCTTGGTCAATTCACATTCGCATAATAACACGAGTCCACCGGGTCTAGTGGGGTCTAGTAGGACCCGGGCTCTTCTTTAGCAGCATCTCCACCGGCCTCCAAAAGGGCAGTCTTGAGGTTTTGGAACGTAATTTTGAACAATTGAAAAACACTTGTTCAAACTTAACATTTAGGTTTTGAGAATATGTCCACAAGCATTTGATTTCAGGATACGTAATGGACAGTAATTGTGTCGGTACAAAGAAGGTCGCGTGGGTAGTAGTGGCGAAAATCGATAAACGTTCGCCGCCTGATGGGTCTGGAGTCGAGAGGGGCAATCCATTTCGTACTTCCCTCCGCCACAGCTGGCATTATTCAAAACTTCCAGGAAACCTCAAACGCTTGAGGAGACCATGAAACGCAATCAATCTCCACTCTCCTCTTGAGGTGGAGATTGGTTGCGCTGGATGAGGTGCTTCTTCCTTCGTCATCGCTTCCACCCAGAGTCAACCTCTTTGAAAATTATGGTTTCGCGAGAATCCTTCA
>JAUBNZ010001069.1:0-12901 GCA_032355485.1 Bonnemaisonia californica
AGCCTATCGAAGGCTGTCCTTGAAGATAACGTAACAGTGCTCCGACAGGACGTCATGAACGAGGAGGAAGCCTCGTTCAAACAAAGTGCCTGGGACAACCTGTCAAGAGGGCTGGGGAAGCGTGTCGACAAAGTTGACACGCTCCTCCAAGCCCTCCAGGCGGGTATTGTCCACCTTCAATTACGCGTCGTCGGCACGCAAGCTGACAGATCGTGTGCGAACATGCGTCCCCGATGCGCCAATGTATTCACCGAGCGAGACTTGGTGAATTACTTCATGAAAGGCCTTCAACCGGGCATCCGCTCGACAGTCGCCGTCTCTGTCACGCGACAAGACTAGCAACACCTTCAGGTTGTTCGCCGTGTCGCACAAGCACACGGTGACACCTTCCGCGCCGTTCGCCAGCAGGCGCCCAAGCCCCGTCTTGCCCCCATACGGGAGGGGGCAAGACAGAAGGCTCTGTTGCTGAACCAACGACAGCACCTCCGTCCCCAGTCTGACTCCTCTTCGGAATTCGACTACCACGACCCGCAAGTGTCGGACCTTTTTGGGTCTGGTCTAAGCCCGGGGTCCCGGACGAACAAGTGCATCCCTCCGGGGTAGTCTTCCTCACACGCGGCACCCCTTTAGCAAAGTACACTCGTACTGTATGTTAGGTACACTTGACGATAGACGTAGATACACTAGAGTTTACTGATACACTAGGTAGACACTTACAGTACTGGCATGCAATAGGCAGCATTACAGTAACTGCTTAGCACACCCTTAACTACAGTCGGGGAAACCCGACCGAAGATCAGTAAAGAGGCAAGCGACCTTGGAGGTAAACCAGAGACCTAAATTCTGACGACTATTGTTGTGCTTCGCGCCAACTAGCGCCCGCGTGTTCGTTCCTATTACCGCTTATTAGCCCGCGCGTGCATTTGTCAGCCTACCGGCTTCTAGGGTTTGCGCCACCACACGGGGTCTCTACGTAGAACTCCTGGCATCTGGATCACGGCACCCCCCGTGCATTCACGATTGCGAGCTACGCGAGTACTTGCTTCATTCCCACATCCTCCTGGTCCGCTCCCCAGATCCCTCTTCCCCCTACCTCTATCACTGCTACCGCAACAGAGGGATCTCTCCGGGACCACTTCCGTCCCCTTTTTCCCAACTACGAACCTCTTTCCGGACCCCCACAGTCTGACGACTTTTCCGATCCCACAACGTCTTTCTACCAGCCTTTGGATCAAGGAATAATTGCCGCAGTAAAACTAAATGCTCGTTCTAGCCTTCTTAAGCAATTCATTGACGTTACGCCTAGGGGCAAAGAGCTACGTGAGATTGGAAAATTGCAGCGGGCATGGAAAGCGGGTTTAAAGTATGGCTATGGCGCATATGTGTTAGATGCGATAAGAATGCTTCAGTACGGCCTATGAAAACTATCACTGCGTGGATTTGCTAATTTCTGGATACGGGCTGGTATCTTAAACAAAAAGCACATCAAAGCCGTTCGACTGGCTTGTGGGGATCCGGAGCCAGAGATATTCCTCAAATCACCATGAATATTGGCAGAGTCTAAGGCAATCGAAGAGCCGTCCAGTGAAATGGCAGAGGTTTTACAGAAACGTTTGGAAACAAATACCGAAGGAAGCGTAAAATTGGGACACAATGAGACGGATTTAGATGATGTGGATGCTTTTGCGTCCATCTTCAATAGTAGGCCGAATGGTGGCGGCTGATCGCAACTGGAAGATGCGTCTATTAATATCGCCATACGCGAGTGGATCGCTGAACTTGAAGAGGGGGAGGTGTTGCCTGTTTTGTCGGTTTCTCGGGATCCCGATTCAATTGTGGCTGCTGTTGGCGATTTGCAGAAATACATTGACACAGCAGAAGAAGATCGGATGGTTAGACAACAGGTTGAACAGGAGATGGAGATGCAGATAGTTGAATGTGAAGGCGCTAAGGAGGGTGGCACGTACTGAAGCCTTTGTACTCAAGTCGATTGACTCCGTGCCACTGTGCAGGAGGGGAAGAAGCTAGGAATTAGGCCGGAGATCCAAGCAAAAAATTGTGGATGCGCTTCGGCTTGGCGTTAATGCCAAACGAGATGAAGCACCACAAGGTAGGCACACCAATATGGTAGATTTTTTCAGCCGGAGCAACTGAGAAGTGAACTCGTCTGCCATGTGTAGTGCTACTGTAAGTAAACATCGGTTTTGGGCTTTTCATGACGTCCTCTTTCTTTGACGTAGTTCGACCAAAAATATTTGATATATTAGCGAGAAGGTTTTGTTAAACCTGGGTGAATTAACGGGGGAGCACTGCACCAAACGACCTACTAAAATAGAGGGTTTACGGAAATGCATTTGTGAAAAAAATTACGTGAAATGTCCTCACCGCATTTCATTTCACGAAATTTGATTTGGAAATTTAAAGAAGAGTTTACGGAAAAACAAATTTCGTGAGAACTCTAGATATGTGACGTTGTAATGAAATCGAATGAGTAGTACTAAATTTATACCAGTGTGAGCGTATTGGTGAGGTCCTTCTTCCCCCACCCGGCGATATGCGCCCCGCATAAATACACTTCTGACGCCAGCACCACGTCGGTGTCTGATTCAAACTTGAAGCAGGTCTTTCGCACAGCCAGATTTACCTGCATAATATCCGCCCCATCATCCCCTACCACCGACACTGCGTCGCCATCCATAATCTTAGCCGCGTCCACGAACAGCTCCATGCTTGCGACATTGACTTTGCGTCTTTTTCCGAACAAGTTAGCTTCGTTGTACAGTACACGTGCGCAATCTGTAACTCCTATTCCCGCCTTTCCAGTGTTTCAAAATCAGCCTTTAATTCATACCCTCTCTACGCCTAATTTTTTCTTTTTCAATTGTGAACAAATTTGCAGATCTCACCATATTTGAAAGCAAATATGAAACAAATGTGGTGAGATCAGGACAGGTGTCCCTGGGACCCAGCACTTCTCACCATTTTTTCACCACATTTGATTTCCGTAAACCCTGAAATAGGGCGTTTGTATATTTGACTGTTTGCATACGCTTCCCCTTCTCAGTCGGTGATCAGCCGCTGAAATGAAAATGATTATCTGCAAAACGGCCTTCATGGGGGTAATTTCCAACACTGCGTTTATTACATAGGAAAATCAAAATTTTAACAATTGCTCCAAGTAATACTCGGACCCTTTGGTCGCAAGAGAAATTATGTACGGACAATCTGGGGGAATAAGGGGGTTTCGTCACAAGTATCTCCACCTCAACCGTGAACCAGAGTGCCTTACCGTCCAAATTTTGGCGTAACGAAAGGGAAGAGAGGTTTCTTTCCTAAAATAGAAGAACAGCTCGCAGTGCTGGTATAACACCCCGCAACTACGCAGTAAAGACCTTCTCCGCGAGCCCCAC
Source organism: Bonnemaisonia californica (assembly GCA_032355485.1). Taxonomy (NCBI): domain Eukaryota; phylum Rhodophyta; class Florideophyceae; order Bonnemaisoniales; family Bonnemaisoniaceae; genus Bonnemaisonia; species Bonnemaisonia californica. The sequence continues at coordinate 3,411 of JAUBNZ010001069.1, forward strand.
CCTCATCGCCTCGTTTAGTCCATCTCAGTCTTCATACTGGACAATTGGAAGAAAGCAAAGTGACGGTCGTCAAGAGAACACAATTACCGAAACATTTAAGGTGGGGAGTATATATGTCGCTACTACGTGTCTCACAGTACAATCCCCCGAAGAATGAATTAGGATAAGAAGTGGTCTGTCTGTTCATCATTTTGGACACTTCCATGATGTCAAAGTGATTCAGAAGTCTATTAGAGGCAGGCTCGGTGATCAGTCCTATTTCAGGATATATTTGAACAACTCTAGAAGGTCTAAAAGTCAATTATTATTACTTTCCAGGTCGATATCTTTTCGTTTGTGGAGAAGATACACGAAACTAGCCATTCAAGTTCATGGATTTCCAAAACTGACTGTGGTGATGACGGAAATATCTCAAGTGCTGCTCAGATGCCAGGCGAACATTGTCACTCTTTTTTTCGTGTCTAAACAAGGCTCTGGATCGAAAACATGTCCTTAACGAGGTACAGATTCACTGGATTGCCCCCATATAATTGTACAAGCTGTGGAAACGAACGAGTTCTGTTAGCACAGAGCTTTTTGCCGATTCTTTCAATGAAAGTGGGGTTTTAAAACACTACTGCAGTTTAGACCCTGAAGATAATATTATTGGTTCTGTTGGCAGTTGGAAATCTGTAGAAGAAAGCACAGAAGGGTGAGCTGGGAACCTGCCCTTTCACTCTGGTTTACTAGATGATTCGTTGACTTCTTTTGAGAGAGGTGTTCTAAGAGAAATTCCCTACTGTCGCTGTGTGGTCTTACCGATGGGAAAGAGCTATAATGTACTCAATAGAGTTAATTTGCTGACATCGGAAGGCCGTCTTTTAGTATCAATCCCGCCTGGCTCATTTCCGTTCAAAAAGGAAAACGAGCTGCTGACCCAGGATTATTTGGAGCCCACACAAGATCTGCATCAATCTCTAGGGCTGTTTATCTGCTGCAATAGGCAGTACTTTCTGAAGAAAAAAGTGCCTCTAAATAATGAAGATGTGTACCAGTCCTGGATTGATAATACCCTGCTCGGGTCAAAGCATGTCTCAGTGAACAATGAAGATATTTTAAGAGCCTTTCCTATGGAGTTGAGGGGCGAAGAGGGGATAGAACGGTTCTTGAAAGAGCTGTGGGATTAGGATAGTAGCACTTTTATTGCAATTTGTATACCTACGTGTCTTAAAACAATGGTTCTATGTCTTCAAGTCCACTGTAAGTTGTTTAGTCGGTTGGGATGGACTGTATCGACCCGTTTTCGTCATCCACTTCATCTTCGCTGGTGCTACTCGATACGTACAAAGACACCAATTGTTCTGGTGCTATAGAAATACCTTCGTGAGCGTTTTCAATCTGTGATGGAGGAACATGACTTGTAACGTTTCCTACTTCATTGAAATGATTTTTGTACAGAATCTCGTTGCACTCGCATCCAATGCACTTCTTACCATCTCGAATACACGAACACCTGCGAATCCAACAATCCTCCTTGCACCTGCAGGACACGGTGACTTCTCTTATTAAAACCTCAATATGACGTACATGTTCGTCTAATTCGAGTAGTATTGTCCCGTCTTCATTATAACCTTCGTCATGGTTGCAACCGCCGACTATATGAATTGACGCATCCACGTTTGGGAAGGTACCTTGTGTGCCAGGCTGTCAAAGCCTGTCGTGACAACTTGGGAAACTTTCGGAAGTCAGAGATCCTTTTCCAGCCCGTTTTCTTGTCATGAAAGTAACTGCACAGATAAACAGTGGCTTCTGTGTCCTGCTTTAGAGAAGAAAACGGGTTTGTAACCTCCCCAGTATCCGCAGAGGTTCTCTGCTGGATCTAGTTGGTCGTCAAGTGGATAGGAAGACAGGGAGTTCTCCAGTTACGCAAGTTACAGGCAAAACAGGACCTCTCGGTACCCTCGGTTCCGATAAACGGGTCAGACGAAACCCTGCCCTCAGAGTTCATACCTCACTCTTTGGGCGCGAATCCGGCATGCATGGAAAGCTAACTCTACGAGGATGAGATTTAAAGGGGTGACTTCTATTGTCGTGAATGGGAAGGGAGGTAGAGACGGGTTTATATTGTGCCTCAATCTGACGGTGACGAAAACTGGCCTTTATAGTGTCGCAGGGGTTGATTTTGGGGTGACCCATGTCCAGCTCAGCGACAAAGAAATTTTATCATACCTGCAAAATGCGGAATGAAATTGGGTGAACACTGACTGTTCTCAGGAGCGACCCAGTACTCACCATTTTGGGTCCTCCGAGTGCCTCTCAAGTGGAGGACTCCTCGAGCCAGCATATCACTAATTGTGACCTCGGCTTCGCCTTGGTGTCCGCACTAGGGCCAATGTCAAGCCACTCAACCCGAGAGACAACCCACACGTACCGGGCCTCCCACTGTAGTTACTCTCTTTTTAATAATAGAGGGGTTTGGCAACTAACATTAACATAAAGAAAGAATAAAAATAACTGGTCTCTGGCACTAGACCAGTTATTATTAAAAAGAGGGTAAAGACTCCTCTAAAGACTCCTCTAAAGACTAGACTCTCTAGAGGTCTATTGCGATATACCTGGGCACCCTGTTGATTCCGCCATGAATCACTTGCTCTCCTCAGAGCAGCTCGAAACTCGAAGGAGGTATTTGTTTGACGTCTCTCAAGTATCTATTATAATGACAAGGAATAGCATGGACGGGTTTTTGGGCGCAGCTTTTGAGAAAAAAAAAGTCAAGGTTCCATCAACAACGAAATGCCTCTGCACACCAATCTGACTTAGATTATCCAACATCACCACATTTCAAGCTTTGGTTGGGCTGCATTGGAGAGACATAACATGAGAATATTATTCTCACGACTTGCACTCGAAACCACGATGCAATTGCTGTTGACGGAATCAGATCTTACCGTTCTAGTCTATGACATGTCAACAGCAGCAGCAGCAAAAGCAGAATGATATGCTTTCAGTACGAGCAATAACATGTTTACACGATGATATTCTATATACAAACCTTTTTCAAACAACATACACGCTAACATACATTAACAAACAAACCATACAGTTGCACACGCTACTTTCCCGACGTGCGGCGACCCGGCGTTGAGGCCTGCTCGAACGTAATAGCCCTTGGTCTCATCGATGACGATCTCATTGGTGATGCTCTCATTGGTGATGCTCTCATTGGTGATGCTCTCATTGGTGACGCTCTGTAATCAACCCCGAAATCATTTTCCCCGTTCAGAATAGCCGGCGTATCCCGCTGGTCCCTCTGCACGAGGCGGTCATCTATCAACCGCCGATGCATAAATCCAAACGCCGCAGAGCTCATCAGAAACGACACAACCACCGCAAACGCCAGCCCAATGACTACAGTGGTAGACGAGATCTTCTCCGCGAACGTATTTATCGTCTCCGCAAACGTCTCCGCCCATACAGAAGCAGATACGGCATCCTGCTCTGCAAACGTGCCACGCTGCTCACAAGTCATCCACTTCTTACACAACTGGTTCAAGGCCGGCGTACCATGCCACACGGAGCCATCCTCCGCCACTACACAGCCGTTCTTCACCCGATTGGAGTAACATTCCGTAGCATCCATCACAATGGCCTCGGCTCGCGCACGCGTCTTACGCGAAATATCACTCGCGATGCCGCGTGAAAACGAAAAGACTAAGCCCGCCAAGACCAGCGATACGACGATGCAAAGCGCGGCCTGCGCGTATCCGGCGGCAGCATACGCCAAGGACAGATGCGCCAGCGCGCGGTCACGAGCGGGATGTAATGGCGTCATGGGGGCCTCCTCTGTCATGTCCAGGCGCTCGGCTACCATGGACGGATTGTCGTGGTTGTAGAGGCGCTCCCGACGCGAGTGGATGCGGCGGCAGGCGGCATTGAAATTGTTTGGAGAGGCGCGCGCGTGATGTCCTTTCAGGTGCGAAGGCATGGCGCTGCTAGGGAATGCGTTGAGGTTGACCGTTTGGTTGGTGGTTAAATCGACGATGTCGGGGTCGGGGGCTGGTGAGGATGGGGGCGTTGGCGAAGACTGAAAAAATGCGCTGATTTTCCCCATTGATTGAACGTAGGTTAGAGGAATGGTTTGTTGCACGGATGCATGAAGTGAATGTGGGAGTGGTAGGGATTAGTTGGGTAGTGTGCGTCTTGCTGCGCTGTTAGACAGTTTGACTTTAGCAACCGTCGATGGTGTGTTCTACTTGGTGCATGTGCTCTGCCTGCTGCACAAGGAAGGAGCTGTTGAAGAAGATATTGTACACGTGTACACAACAAAACTGAAAGGATCTTGGATTGCAGGGCGACGTTGTGAATGGTTGTGGCCGGAATGTGTGTGCGGCTCGCGGCTTTGTGATTGGCACACGTGGTAAACACTGGCGACGCCTGCTCATAATAGAGGCGTTACGCTATGCAAATCTGTGTCTTCTTCGTGAGAACTCTGTAGTTCTGAATCACTCATCTGGTCCCCAGATGAATACACGTGCCCCTAGTGACGTAGATTGCACTAGGGACACGTGTATACACATGGCATTCCTGTACGAACTGCTCTTTCTTATACCTGGATTCATCCAACAGACTGGGTCTTAGCGAAGAATGATGGATTTTATGACCAAATAGGTGACCGCCAAGTGGCACTACCTCCCTCGCCGCACACCGCACCAGTGACTGTAATGAAACATGCGATTCCGCCAGTGGCTGATTTTTTGCACTCCGATGACGAGCGTGCTATTTAGGGCGTGGCCCTGCTGTACGTGTATATTTTGATATTATTGTCCATCGCTGTCTTGCCGATTTCTGTATTTTGTTTATTTTCTATTCGATGTGGTTGAGCAGAAGATCTTTCTAGAGACAAACACTGAAACAGAAAAATTGGTGCAAAAATCATCATCGCTGGAGCCCTCTACACCGTCGCCCCTCATTGGCCTTTTTTTCTATCCGTTACCGGGACATTCTAGTATGATCTTTGTGGTGACACACTGACACTAGAACAAAATAATAATAAAAATCGGTTTTAAACATCTAGGGGCGTCAAAACATATTTTCAACACCCTCTTTCCTTTATGATACACTATATTACACATCCTCATCGATAAGCACGTGTTTGATAGCTTGGAAGCTTCTCGACGATTCGCCACCCCATTTTTTCTTCGGAATTTCCACCTTTTCTAGAACACGATCTAGCAAACGACTTGATCCGGACGACGGCGATAACCGCCCAATTTCCCACCATTCAACCAGCAAACCGGCAGTCCCTCTCACTACATATATTTACCTTTCCTTCTTTGCCTCAGCACGCGAAGTTGTCGCAGCGATCCTGACTCAGCATTCAATTCCGTGCAATTCAACCACCCGCTTACCTCCACCCCCCCGCACACCATCATGTCTGCACCCGCTCCCGTTACTGCCCCCGTCGCGGCGACCCCGGAGGCGGAGACCTATGAGTTCCAGGCTGAAATCAATCAGCTCATGAGCCTTATCATTAACACTGTCTACTCCAACAAAGAGATCTTCCTTCGCGAGCTTATCTCCAATGCCTCCGATGCTCTCAACAAGGTCCGCTACCAAAGCCTTTCCGATAAGTCCATTTTGGACACCGAGGCGAAGATGGAAGTTCGCATCGTCGCCGATAAGGAGGCGAAGACACTCACCATTCAAGATACTGGTATTGGAATGACAAAGCCTGACCTTGTTAACAACCTTGGAATGATCGCCAATTCTGGTACCAAGCAGTACATGGAGGCCTTGGCAGCTGGTGCTGACGTGTCCATGATCGGTCAATTCGGTGTTGGATTCTACTCCTCATACCTTGTAGCCGACAACGTTGTCGTTTACACAAAGAACAACGATGACGAGCAGTACGTCTGGGAGTCATCTGCTGGTGGATCCTTCACCATCACGAAGGACACCAGCGCTACCATCACTCGCGGTACTTGGATTGTCCTCCACCTCAAGGACGACCAGCTGGAATACCTAGAGGAGCGTCGCCTCAAGGATCTTGTCAAGAAGCATTCCGAATTCATTCAATACCCGATCAACCTTCTAGTTGAGAAGGAAGTTGAGAAGGAGGTCGAAGGTGAGGACGACGAGGAGAAGACTGACGAGGAGAAGGTCGAGGAAGTGAAAGACGAGGCCGAAAAGACCGAGGATGATGCTGAGAAGGACGATGATGATACTAAGGTCGAGGACATCACTGAAGATGATGACAAGGATGAGAAGAAAAAGAAGACCGTTAAGGTCAAGGAGCACGAGTGGCAGCTTCTCAACAAGAACAAGCCCATCTGGACACGTAAGGTTGATGATGTCACTAAGGAAGAATATGCATCTTTCTATAAGAGTATCACCAACGATTGGGAGGAACATCTTCACGTGAAGCATTTCTCTCTCGAAGGCCAGCTCGAATTCAAGGCCATCATTTTTGTCCCGAAGCGCGCTCCGTTCGATCTCTTCGAGCCCCGTAAGAAGCTTAACAACATTAAGCTGTACGTCAAGCGCGTGTTCATCATGGACAATTGCGAAGATATCATTCCCGAGTATCTGAACTTCATTAAGGGAGTTGTCGACTCTGAGGATCTCCCTCTGAACTTGAGCCGTGAAATGCTCCAGCAGAATAAGATTTTGAAGGTCATCCGTAAGACCCTTGTCAAGAAGTGCATGGAGCTCTTCACTGAGCTTGCCGAAAACAAGGAGGACTACAAGACATTCTATGAGCAGTTCTCTAAGAACATCAAGCTCGGTATCCACGAGGACGCCACCAACCGTGATAAGCTTGCCGGTCTTCTCCGATACAATTCCACGAAGTACCCTGATGAGCTTATTTCTCTCAAGGAATACGTTGAGCGCATGAAGGAGGGCCAGAAGAACATCTACTACATTACTGGTGAGAGCAAGAAGGCCGTTGAGAATTCTCCCTTCCTTGAGAAGCTGAAGCAGAAGGGCTTCGAAGTTTTGTTCATGGTTGAGCCCATTGATGAGTACTGCGTTCAGCAGCTCAAGGAGTTCGACGGTAAGAAGCTTGTGTGTGCCTCTAAGGAAGGCATGGAGCTTGAAGAGTCCGATGAGGAGAAGAAGCTTCGTGAGGATGAGAAGAAGGCATGTGAGGCCCTCTGCACTGTTATCAAGGAGCACCTTGGCGACAAGGTCGAGAAGGTTGTTGTTTCTGAGCGCCTCTCTGACTCCCCCTGCATTTTGGTTACCGGCGAGTACGGTTGGTCCGCTAATATGGAGCGTATCATGAAGGCACAGGCCCTCCGTGATTCCTCCCTATCCACTTATATGAGCTCGCGTAAGACTATGGAAATCAACCCATCCAACACTATTGTTAAGGAGCTGCGCAAGCGTGTCGACGCAGACAAGACCGAGAAGACGGTCAAGGATCTTGTGAACTTGCTCTTCGATACTGCTCTCTTGACTTCCGGTTTCTCTCTTGATGAGCCGAACATTTTCGCGGCCCGTATCCATCGCATGATTAAGTTGGGTCTGAGCATTGATGATGATGAGGAAGAGGAAATCGACGCTACGAAGACCGGAGGCGATGATGAGGAACTTCCGCCGCTGGAGGACGGTGCTGCCGCCTCCAACATGGAGGAGGTCGATTAAGTTCTTACCTTAGCTAGTTCGACTATCTGACATACAGTTGTGAACGCATCGAGGCTCTAGTCAGCTTTCCTGTAGTAATGTGTAATAAAAGCGTGGACACTGTTGACTCTATTTCTCTACATTGCGAGATCCTATGCATCCCATTCAGAAAATATTCTGGGCAGTCTGTTGAGAGTAGATAAGGGCGTGCTGTGAAAGTCACCATTCTCTCTAGCTAGGCCTGCGTGCCCCTTCCCGTGACTATTCTATATACCTGAAACGGTCATAAAGGTTGGGATCCTGCACATGCCTCAGCGGCAGCAATATCAGATGCTAGCTCGTCAAAACTTTCTAGTCCGACGGAAATGATAATCGCACTACCCTCCATACCAGCAGCCCAACACGGCCAAGCAAGCGTTGTGCAGTTCCCGGCACCAACGCCATCCCCAATCCGGACCAGCTTCAACGCGTCTAAAAACATGTCTGGGTTTTCAAGCTGCACACCAACATCTAAAGACTCTGCGTAAGACCACACCTTTTGCACGGAGGGAAGCTGCTCTAAGAAGAGTGCCAACTGCGTGAGGGTTTCCCTCTGCGCTTTCCGTCGTGGCAATGCACTACGCAATGCACACAAAGCCCTGTCAGCGTCATCAGGAGCGACTGTTCCGGCTGCTGCGGACATCCTGCCACGCGTCCCTGATCGTACCCTTTTGTAGATATTTTTGTCATTGAAGATCGCTACTCCGAAGAACAGGTTGCCATTACCGTCTAACGCCCCGCCGAAACGGTCTGCGGATGTAACAACGGCGTCAGCTTGCACGTCTTTGTGCGGTATTGTACATCCAAAATTGTCGAGGACGAATACAGCATCTGTTTGCGCCCGAAGGTTGGGGATGTCGGACTGCGTTAGTGCTGGGGTGAAGTATGGGGGCACTGGCGATTCGTATAGAACTAGCTTTGGGGAATTCGGGAGTATTTGTTCAAGGTCTGCGGGCGTGGTATATTGGGCTACTGTTATGCCCAAACGAGGGAAGAAGGATTTCAAAAGACGGTCAGTCTCCGGGAGCATAACAGCCGGAGCGGCAAGGAGATCACCTGCCCGCAGGAAGGGCAGCATCGCAGAAAGAAGGGCCGAATTCTTCGAGGGAGATACCAAAGCAGCCTGAGCGTCCGCAACGTCAGCTATAGCATGCTCGAGGGTACGGGTAGTCAGGGTGCCAAAGCGGCCGTAGAAAAGGCTGTCCAGCACGTCGGACGACGTGACAAGCGCCGACTGGGCCGACGGGAAGGTGACGGTGGAGGCGCGATTGACCGGGGCGTTCAGCACGCTGCGCTGCAGCGGGTCCGTGGTGTACTCCGGCGGGCGGCGGCCCGCGTGCGCGTGCCGCGTGGGCGCGCTGGTGCCCGACGGCTCGCGCGGCCCCGAGAAGGTGTGCGCGGGCGTGTCGGGCGCGGCATCGGGGGGCGGCATGCTTGCTCGGGGCGCGCGATGGCGACGGAGGGGCGGGCGGCGCGCGAGGGGGAGGGAGGGCGTGAAGGCGAGCATTTTGGTCGGCTTGGTGGGCTGCGGGTGCCCTTTGATACGGAGATGGTGGAGTTGTTGGGTGAGGGTGGCATGGGGCACACATGTCGTAACTGCATTGCTCGAGGCGCACTTTACTTGAATGCTCGAGATACTGGTTGGTAACCTTCAAGGTTAAACGTACTGTAGGACGTGCAGTGTAGGTACCCTTGATTCAGGTGTGTACACGTGTAAAGATTTACATAGAAGTACGTAAGATGGATCGTAAGATGGATCGTAAGATGGATCGTAAGATGGATCGTAAGATGGATCGTAAGATGGATCGTAAGATGGATCGTAAGATGGATCGTAAGATGGATCGTAA
>JAUBNZ010001070.1:0-12897 GCA_032355485.1 Bonnemaisonia californica
TCTATTCTGCCGCGGATTTCTTTGTACAGAGAGTAACATGCGATATGTATCATTCTGTGTGCTATACATCGGACAATACACTATGGGTACCTAATGAACTAACTGAACCGAATCGATGTGGCTTTTATAGCATGCTCTCTACTGGCAATCACGAAAGAGCATCCTGCAACGGGTTGGGTGATAAACTGGAATAGAAGCTTGCGTATGGTCTGTGGGGTGGAGATCGCGGGCGGGAAAAGAAAGAAGCACGAGTACGTAATTCAGGGTACAGGTCATTGCCACGTTGTCGGGTGTGGGAGTGGGCAGTCTAGGGTACGGAGTGTGTTTGTGCTGCACTTTTATTTTCTCCCGGGAACGGTGTAGAGTAGGAGAGGCCTGCCGTATTGGGTTATTAGTCACTAGGTGATCAGGAACCATCGCCGCATCGGCCGATGGCCATGTCTTACAAGCTGCAGCGTTGTTGTTGGAAGGTGTCGGGCGCCGGGCGGATAATGGGCAAGATATGATGCCGTGACGGTAATGGTGCGAATGACTGTCCATGGGAAACATGCATAAACGGTAGTGGCATCAAATCACTGTGTTTTCTGGAAGCATTCACGAGCTGTGATTGATTTCTGAGAACAAATGTGTAGGAAAGGTCACGAATGTCTTCTTCACAATCATTTCATAGTAACGTAAGGACTGTAGCGTAAGGATTATCTCAAGTCAGCTCTAGTTAGGAGTCCGTCAAAGGCCTGACTAGAGAAGGTTGAGGCAACACACATGAAGGTGTGGGTGAAGACTACACATTACATCTGACCCGGATATATGGTGCGTTGGTTGTATACTTGCTTCGTCTCTGTCTGTCTGTCTATTCTTTCGATAAGTCCGCAGTGCTTGCCTTGTTGGACTTCTGCACTTGCTTTGGGTGTAACTACTGGTGGCTTTTCATACAGTGGCCGACTATGTGCCGGTGCGTTTCTACGGATATGACGGGTGTTCCCCTATATAAGGTTGTGGGATCGTGCATTCAGAATGGTTACTGAGGATTCCAAAAACGAAAAGTTGGACGAAAGTGTTGACTGGGGAAGGGGTGGGGATCCAGCTATGCATTTCGGCTTTTCAGACGTTTCGAAAATGGTTGAGATACAGTACTGTAGTATATATATTACACATTTTCTCTGTTCCGTTTCCTGCAAGGAGAGGAACTCCGTGAAGGAGAGGAGGGTATAGTACTGGAAGGGCGGATAAAAAGGAAGGGCTTTTCAGCGCAAGGTAATCACATAGACCTGCGTCCTATGGGGTTCGAACCCATGCTCACAAACGTGAAGCAGAACGCGCAGGTGCTTTTCCTTGAGTCTGCCGCCTTAACCACTCGGCCAAAGACGCTGGTAGAGGGCGCCGATCCGCCCGCTTGGTGCATTTGACGGAAATCTGTCTTGAAATAACTGATACCCAGTACAGATTTGCAGCCGAGTCCTTGTTCTTGTGGACTCACCGGTTAGCGAATAAGTTGTGGTTTTCAATATGTGCTTGTGGCCATCTAAACGAAGGGTAAGGGAAGGAATGGGAGGTAAACTTCGCAGAAGGAAGTGGTGCGCAGCCATGTGGTTGGTTGATTAGATTAAGCATTTCTAAAGAACTCTTCGGCGCCCACGGCGCAAAAATCCCGTTGTCCGTATAATTCACTCTGGGCCGTCCTGTGTATCTGGAAACCCGGATATCGGAAATCGGAAATTAAGCAATCCTACCTGATTTTTCTGTTTCTGCACGAAGTTTCGTTCTATGTAAATCGAAATCGGAAACGGAAAGATGTTCTTTTAGATCATTGTACACTTAGTGCTTGTAAGCGGCAAGACGACGATCGGCGAAGAACCTCGTTGGTGTTGAGAATGTAGGAACTCTGCCTCGAGTATATTCGAAAGGGCTGGTAGATTTACTGCTAAGTACTGCTTTCTATGAGTACCTTCCACCATATTGCTGTAAGAAATAATCCAGAGTACTGTAGCGGTGTCGCGCCGAAAGCACGCCGAGGGAGCGCTGAAGCGGCTGAAACAGTATTCTACAGTACAGTAAATTATTCTAGACAATAAGTGCAATGTTTGTACACGCCACTGTCGTGTTAAAAGGGCAACCCAGTATGGGTCACTGTCGCTGGAATATGTAGTCCAATCTGGATACACAGCAATACTACAAGAAATGTCGTAGATATCGAAAGCGTAAAGGCAAAGAAAGAATCTAGCACCAAATACACTACAGATTCGATATAGAAAATGGTTTTGCAGGCTGTGTCGTCGTAACTGTTTGAAGAGAAACGCTCTGACAATTATTTCCTCTACATAATATATCTCCAAGACGTCCACGCCCGTCAACAAGATCTACAGGAATTCGAAAGTTCCTGCGTTTGGGCTTCAGAAGGAGAAACGAATTAATTGTTTCTGGGGTTGCAACACAAAAATCCAATGGCAGACAAAAATGCCATTTGGTCCGAAGAACTGCCTTTAACCTCTCCCTGCCTATTATAGATGTCGGTGAGATCTACTTTCATCGTCTTTATAGAGTATGACTACAGCAGTTCAAGCAGTTAAATGCAAAGATTGAACCATTTCTGACAGGGCAGAAGAGGAGGGGAACGTGCCTGCGGGCAACTGTAGGTGTTAAGGCGAAACTGTGTATTATGCTTCGCATTTTAACTTGCGCGAGCTACCTAGATGTGGGTTGGGCGTAAAGTGTAGGGAAAAACAGTCCACACTCCATATTCACAGAAACGTTGCATGCTCTTAACCAGGCAATACCAAAAATGGTCTTTCCTTCTGTGGAGCAAGAATGCCCTTATCACGCTCAACTGCTTTCGCACAGTTGAGCGTGATAAGGACAATAGTTCCCTTCCGGTTATTATTGCTGCACTGGATGATTTGTAAATAGCTATAAGGAATCATAAGCTTTCGGACGCGCCAAATCCTCGTAATTACTGCAATAGAAAAAGATTTTATGCGATATGAGTCCAGGCGGCAGGTGTCCGCTGATTTCAGTTTTTTGTTCATATGTGCTCGCCATACAGGAGCCACTCATGATTCAGCAGCTTTTCAAGGCACCGGGCTTCATTCTCTACTACAAAGTGCATTTTTCCCAGCTTGGGAATCCATTGCAGCGGATGACGTTTATGCCAATGGTCAGCATATGCTCATAACTTATGGTGGCAGCGCTTTGACTCAAAAACAAGACTATTTTAAAGTCTATCTTTCTTCCTGTCGGATTACAGTTGAAAAAAGGCTTGGTATTCTAGGATCCAGGTTCAGCACATTCTGGTCTCCCTTACGATTCCAGCTCTCCGAAAACACGCTTGTAATCATTGTTGCAGTTAAGTTGCACAACGTTTTGATTGAAAGCTCGGCAAGAAAAGCATTTGCCATGCCCAATAATGCAGAAGAAAGTAACGCACCTGGAGTTCCCACTGTCCATTTCCAAGATATTCTCCTACCGAAAAAAATTTTCAAAGGGGACGGCAGCGGCAAAGGGAGGCGACATATGTCAAAGATTAACTCGCAGATGCGTTAAGTTCGCTTGGGTTCATTCACCCAAGAAGGACCTACATATGCGAGTATAGCCTGAGGGACACCCGTGCTACTTTCTAAACCCAGCATTTCACAAGTTTCTTTGATGTATCCGAATTGCAATACAAAGGTAAACAATCGTCATGGAGAGTCATTGTCTGCCAAGTTTCTAAAGAGAGTTCGTAAAACAGAATGATAGACCTAGTTTTCATCGTCCTATGCGTTCTGCTGCATTTCTTTCGCCTCGGAAATAGCCGCTAGCAAACATTGGGTAGATCTTCCCCGTGCTTCAGAAGCCTCAAATCGAGCTTTATTGCGTTCATCCTCTTCCGTATCTTTTGAAACCTGTTTGGAGCAAGGCTTAAAGGCTGAAGACAGCAATTCTATACCAACAATATTTTATCTCTTGGACATCGTGCTGTCCTTTTCTGCCTGAAGAAACCTGTTATTTTAGTGGTCGAACTCCATCCCCTACTCTCTCCTCGCGTTGAGCATCACTTTTCAAAGCCCTTGTAGCGAGTAGGGTAAGACCTGGATTACATTTCAAGAAGCAGAATGCGTACAGTAGGAATGTCTTACAGTAAGCGAAATACACAAAACAATCTTGGTCTCCTTGTCCGGATGCCTCGTATTTACACCCAATTACTGCATATAATGTTACCCATTGAATTATGTTAGTGGGAAATTAACGTGTGTAACCTTAATTGTTGTAAAGTTGCGAGAGAACAAATTAAAAAGGAGATGATAACTTTATTAGAGAGAGAAGTAATCCCCAGATTGTAACGACTAACTAGATTGAATAGAATGCACTTTGTAGGGCCATTTTATGTAGGAAATGAAGGAAAGAATTTGTTTTTTGATTAGAAGTAAGGGTGGGATGATGGGGGAACGAAGGAAAGAACTTGCCGAGGGCAGCTAGATGTCGTAGAGATTGGTATTTAAACCCCGGCTTTGCCGGACTCTCTGAATCCCATATAGTCCAGATGCCTCGTGATGGTTTTCTCTTGGTGTGGATTCATCAAACTTTGAATTGCATGTACGCCGTGAAACTGATGCAGCATGTATACCTTTGCAGTACCACTTACGGTGTAATGAATTAATGAATTATATTCATATTGATTCAAAGATAGTCAATCCAGTAATCATACGCCGTGAATCGGGGGACGCTCGGTTCGCTCGCTACCTTGAGTAGATCTTTTCAACTGTGTAAACGACTTGAGATACAAACTGAAAATAACGTTGCAAAACTTTTTTCGTTCAAAAAGATGACCAATTTAAAAAAGTGATAGTTTTGATTAAAAAGGTGTACACGTAAAACGAAGTTGGTGCAAATATCTACAGTTTGACCTGGCCGCCCTGGGAAGCCGTCTACCGCTTTCACGATCTGTCGGGGCCCTTACAGCACAGGTAGTATTTGAAATGAATTTAATCTATCACCGCCATTGACAAAAACGGAATGGTTTGAACGGATGATGAGCTGCTTCGCTCTCCATCTCAACTCCCACCCATCTCATCAAAATGGTGTCCGGATCACCATTAACCTCCTTCTTTGCTCGCCCTGCGCGCCTAAGAAATGAGAGGGAAAACGAAGCTGCTGCACAAGACGTGTCCTCAACAAGCCGCACACGTGTGACCTCAGAAAACAATTCCGGTGCCCCAACCCAACCTCTCCTTCCAATGCATCAAAAAATACATCATGTCGGCATCCAAAACGTCTGCGTCAGGTTCTACCTTTAGCCAAACATGCCTCACTCATATTGTGGATGAGGGCGCATGTTGCTCAAAACGGCGATAGACAGCTTGCATCGAAGATTGTTCGCCAGTTTACCGCCTACTTCAAGGGTACTTCCAATGCGAACTTGCTGCGTGGCAAGTGCCTCTGGTGTGACCGTGAAAAGTATCTGGACGCGATCCCCGGAGAGCCACGTTCCGATCCCTCCACATCTGTAACAAGTGCAACAAAATTTGGTCCTCTGCGTGGACGAATGAAAGCTCGTTCAGGACGTGGACGTAAACGCGCATTGTGGGTAGAGGCACTTCATTCCGATTGGCGGAAAGAGTTCGCTAGACTCAGGAGGCTTGGCATGAAATTCGACCTTACAACGTTACCGCACCTCGCTCTTCATATACTCAGTAATTCATCCAAAGATGCTTACAGTATGAATATGCTGCATTCCTGTTCTCGACAGCCGCTTCATTTGAAGATTGACACCTGCTGGATTCAATCTTTTACAGAGCACTTTGGCATCGTCAGCAGGTCGCACACAGGGAAACATCAGTCCAGTCCTCAGAAGGAAGAGGAAATTGAAATGCCAGTGGCCGTTCATCTTGGCACTGTTATTGGTCTCATGATCTCTGATAAGATCGATGAAGATGATATCGAAAAAGCTGACGAGACGCATTTTACAATTAACTTCAATAATGGGCGTATGCTGGGCTTTTGTGGTGACATGGAGGTGATATATGCCGATGTTCTCAGTGGTGGTGAAGGTTTCACGATGGTGGTCAGGGTCATGAAGGTAGGGATTCTCGTATCCCGGCTCCATTTCTGGTGTTTAAAAGTGAGGGTCGAAGCTATCCGATAAGGGGGTGCCCGATGACGTAGATGGAGTTGCGTACAGAACTGGCTCGAAAGGATTGATGCATAGAACCGTAATGCTTCAGTGGTTATCGGAGCGCCGTGTTATCCGCCCATTGTGTAACAACCGTAGACGTGCCCTCTATGTCGACAATTGCAGCGGAAACACTTCTACAAGTGATCTGGCATCTGCTGCCGAAGCCATTCGTATGGACATCAAATACTTTCCAGCAAATGCCACGCATTTGGTGCAACCATTCAACAGCTTGGTTATCCAGAAGATAAAGCGTGCATGGTTTACGCATTGGGAAAGCTATAAGATGGAAATGATGCAGAAGGGAATGTGGAAGGACCCCTTTGGAAAGCTTTGCAACCCCGGCAAGAGATTCTTCCTTCAACTTGCAGCCCGTTGCGTGCGCGAGGTTAACATGCAGCGCGATGATGATGCACTGCGGTATGGTCGTAAGGCCATGATAATGACTGGATTGAACCTGAACACAAATGGGCAGTGGGAGATGGGCCAGCTTACGGAAGAGCTTCAGTGCATTGTGCGTAATCACCAAAGTGTGTTTGACGCCACCTGATCAGAGGCCATGAAAGATTAGATGGATCTCGTATTTTGTCATAATAAATTTTGTTACTTCAATTAATATGTTAGACATGAATTAGATTTTAACCAAATGTAATGTTAGTTCCAAAATAATTTTTCGCATATCAATATCCGTTTAATCACTGTATTACAGAACACTCAAAATAGTGTGAGTAACATTATATCCAGTAACTGGGTGTAGTCCTACATGTACCGTACAAGCTCTTGAATTCGGCGAACTTTCGCTTCAGCACCCCTCCATCACGTTCATATGGGCTAACAAGTGTGTTCGTACTGGCGATTTCTCTCCTAGTAAAACCGCCAGACACTGTATCAACCGGACATGGCGTGAATTCAACATCATTGTCTAGTGCCGAAATGACTTCAGACCAAGGATACACAAATCCGCCATCAGTCTCGTCTCTTTTTCTTGGCTCCATAAGCTGTTCACGTGTTGTCAGCATCCGGGGATCGGCCAGTACATGCAGAAATCTCCAATACTCTAATGCTTCTAATCCAGGCTCTCTCGTCCTTCCAGAAACTTGTTCTGGGCAAAGCGGTGGCTGTCCCACAACTACCTCGTTGTTATCAAATATCGGCATGTCTCCCCGTAATCACTCAATGTATTCTTGGCCTTCACTGTTTTTATTTATTCTATCAGAAGTATTTTTAGACTAGCGAGAAATGGTGGCACACCATCGCGCCCTTCTTCATTGTACTCAACAAGGTCCAAGGCATCCGAAACACAAAAACCTCTCTGCATCATCTTCGCAGCGAAGATCTTGACTTTGGTACTGCGTTGGGCGTTCAGTGCTCCAGTCACCTTCATTGCACGCAAGATGCATTTGTACGTAGAATTTTCTAGAAGACATTCATTCAATAAATCCTTTGCTTTATGCCACAATGTAAGCACAATACTTCTCGGGTTGTACACAGATTCGTCCTCTACGACTTTATTCCGAGTACTGATTCGCGGATGGTTCGAAGTAACGCCGCAAACTGGGGGTAATGGTGGTATTTATTCATGTATTTTCTCCCTTTGGAGAGCAACATCTGTGTGTCCGGCACTGCCGCATTCAAAATCAGTGACATTCATAGTTTAGTATGTCTTGCGCAGCTGCTGTATCTTGTACCAGGTTTCACTGCCTCCAAGAGGGGACAGGGGGCCGCCAGTTGAAGCGCTTTCTCGTCTGGTGGGCGGTGTCAAGCAGCGAAAGGGATTTCCGGGATAGAGGTAGATAGGTTGGTGTTGTGAGGTCACAAGTAGCAGCAGGTCGAAGTGGCTGCACCAGGTACAGTACTGTACACATATTGAGGAGTACATGAAAGTGAACTTTTCTTTCTGTGTGGGGGAAATCCAAGATTTCCCCGACAGGAAATGAAACCCGGAAATTGATGGTGCCAAGTGTAGGACTGAGACTGGCTAACGTGGATTTCCGATTTTCAGTTTCCGATTTTCGGGTTTCCAGACACACAGAACGGCCCTCACTTCATTTCAGGCCAAATTAAGTATGTGGTGTTCTTTCCAGGAAGGAGCTCATGGGTCGGCTGCATCCGTGCGTAACGGTCCGAACATGTGCCCTCGGTCGCCGTTGGTGGCCTGATGAGGGGTTCTGCGATCGCAACCAATAGGATTGTTATGTAGAGGGGGCGTAGTTGTATTTTAATGCACGGGAAATTGTAAGTCCAGTGAGCACACAATACGCACAACGCAATATGCGGTTTGCTTCTGCGCAGAAGACATCTGATTGATTGATTTATTCGTCATCTATTCTCTCTTCTAAATGCCTGCCTCGCACAGATTGTTTGACATAGTGTGGGGGAGTGGTTTCAGTTCGCAGATTGCCAGGGATCTGGGGCCATCAGATTAAAATTCGGCTGCATTCCTGCGTGACTTTTTAAACGGGGAGGATAGTGATGGGATGGAAGGGCTTTGCGCAGAGAATAGGAATATTTTGGTTGATGCACAGGGCGGCTATTGGCGGTAAGGAGTGAGTCAACGTTTGCAAGGTATTACAAATTCATTTGTGATACAATTCGCTTCAATCATGCCAAATGCTAACTGACTATATTTTATTCGTCATCTAACGTACTTAATACATTCTTTCATCGCACAGGTTGAGGTACCATGCCTTTACGGGTGGCGCCATTTGTCAGAGTAGTTAGCCAGTGTGGTTTGGGTTGGCTGCATCTGTCTTAACGGTTCAAGAGCTTGCAGGAGATGCGGTTTCATGAACTAATTTCGCGGACGCGAACAGCTTTCGATTTTCGCAGGAACGACAACCGAAGCGTTGCTGTATTTCAATTTGAACTGGTACTAATTCGCGCAATACTCCTGCTTCTATTTTGCAATTTATTATCTTCAGCACGGAGGGCATCTAACAAATTTTAATTTCATTAACTACTCTGTCTTGTACAGGGCTGGATTGCATATGATGGACGGGCTAGACTTCATTTTCATGCACCGCTAGGCAAATCCGACGAGTGTCGCGAGAGTTCTGATGCGCGGTTGCTGAAATGGTTACAATTTAAGTACTGTGTTTTTCGCTGTGTGGAAGAATTAACGCTGACGAACCAGAAATAACCACCAGAGGAAGGTTCTGCAGCCACCCCAGCTGAGGGTCATGGATAGTGCTACTGAGACCGCGGTTCTTGCTTTCGAGAAGGAAAAGCAGTAGATGATGATTTCCGTATGCTATGAGGTGTAAATCGACGGCCAAACAGGAAAATGTGTTCTTAAACTACGTATTGACTCAATGGAAGCGGAGTTGAATTTCTCCTTGGCATTTCGCCAGTGTGCAAACTGTGTTTCCCTGTTCCGTAGTTTTAAAAATGCGCTGAAGTTTTACTACTTGTTGGCAATATGTTTCCAAGAGTTTGTGATGAGCAAAGCCGTAGGAGGTCCGGTTGATAACGAATTGACCGAGGCGGATATAGAGGACTTGGAGGGGGCTGCCATGCCGGAAGAACCCGCGGTGAAACAGTTAATTGATAAAGAGGTATTAGGAATGAGTCTTTATGAGTTTAATGAGCTTCACGTGTTCGATACGGAAGAAGATGATGGTCCTGCGGGAATTGGGAATGATGGGTACAGTGAAGATAACCTTACAACCTCCCACTTTCTCAAGTGATCTTATTGGGAATGGCAATGCGCAAGTTCGAAGAGGCCGCAGAGGAGGTTATCATGATCAGATTCAGAAATGAAATTGCTATTACTACAAAAAGCCTGGTCAGTCGATCAAGGCTATTGGATTCGGATGCAGGACGTGGAGGAAGGAGGAGCAGAAAATCATGGAAATCCTTGCAGATAAGGTCACCAGAGACATCATTGTCAATCATATACTCGATCGCGTTTCGGTAATCAAAACCGTCCTCCTTACTCTTCAGGACAGATCTCGAATAGAACTGGAAAATGTTCTCGTCGCTGGATACCTGGTCTACTAAATACAAATGGAGTGGGAGTGGTAGAAAACTCGGCTTGGCGCTATGTTAAGGTGCCTGAAGATAGCAATGAGACATTCGGATTCATGGCCAGGTTTTCTTCCAGGTAAGCAGATGGCACTGGCGAATTTAAGAGCAAAAGAGGTTGAAGTCTATGATGATAAGTCTTCTGTGTGTTACATTGATTCTTGGGGATCCCACTATTTCTTTCATTCTCGGAAGGATTTTCTTTCTTGTAACCGTATGGGAGCACGGTATGTTCAAGCAGCTTCTGGAGTATCGAAGCTCGTTACTAAAGGTCAAGTACGATTACCGCTTCGAGGTGGCATGATCGTGGAAGCCTTAGATGCCCCTCACTTTTCTTTGAACAATCTATCCGTTGGCTGACTCAGTGCTGATTTTGTTGTCTTCTTTACAGATACGATAAGATCTTACAACGAATGTTTCCTGATGGATAAAGAAAATTGGGAAATATTATGGGAAAATCCTCTTGTTAATGGGTTGTATCCGATGGAAATCCGTTTGGAGAATGGAACCTCGACATTTCAGACTACATTAGCCTCCAACA
The DNA here is from genome assembly GCA_032355485.1 of Bonnemaisonia californica. NCBI lineage: Eukaryota > Rhodophyta > Florideophyceae > Bonnemaisoniales > Bonnemaisoniaceae > Bonnemaisonia > Bonnemaisonia californica. Next base: position 10,710 of record JAUBNZ010001070.1, read on the forward strand.
CCGCACATACCAACCATTGAATTACATATAATCACTCGGCATTGGAATGACGCAGAAGCATTTGGAATGTAGGTGTCAACATGTATCTGAAAATATAACAAAGTATCCCATCAGTTCCTCCATTTGACCAAGAAAACTTCAGGAAACTCAAATGTATACCTTACATACACGGGAAATCTCGTCGTGCTCCTGTGATAGACAGCTCATTCGAGACAAGGCAGCCTCTGCAACTTATCCATGCTGGCATTTACCGTCCTGTGTCTGCTTCCATTGCAGGCAGCCGATTCAATCTTGCATTAATGGATGAATTCACTTTAAGTCTGATGCATTCATGCTGAAAACATATGATGAGGCCTACAACGCTTTAGAGCTCTATCGGAGCACTTCTCAAAAGGAGCTAAATAAAGAATTCCAACTGTGTCGCATCAGGATGGACAGGGCTGGGGAGTGTAACACCTCACCGCGCCACGAGCATTTCCCATAGTCTTGGGATCCTGCAACGCAGGTAAACTCAGAGCGCCGAGCTGGCGCAGCGGTACTACTCCTCAGTCGAGTTGAGTGTCAATCTTCTATCCTCGCTGTAGCAGGTTAGTAACCTTCTCAGCAGCGATAAGGTTTTACATTCAATCTACAGTAGCGAAGGTGCAAACTTACAAGGACTGCAGTCTGAGCCCAGTGGTTCAACGGGAAACAGGTTCTAGATACCTACAGTACTGTAACACAGTACTGTCCTTCCTACACCCACAGTACCGAAACTTTTCCGAGGTACCTGCAGCATCGAGAAGGTTTGCGGTACCGATAGTAGAAAGGAGCCGACAGTACTCCACGTAGTACCTTGGTTCTCTGTTCTTCCTTCGAGTAGATTTAAGCCGGACCGGGCTGGTCCGAGTAAAGGCATCCTCACACAGAGAAGGAACTGTGCTGAACGATATTGCCCTATTCTCGCGCCGCCATCAACCTCCGACGACATTCGCATTTTCGTTCACTGCGCTGTGTTGACTACGATCGAACCAAGCCTTTCTATCCTATCCTGCGCCTCTGGGTTCTGCGAATCGTCACAGGAGAACAACGGTGAGAACATCCGAGCTATTGCTCACCGGTATGGCATAAAACGCGAATATTCTCATGCCTATGTTACTGAAAGCAAAGGTGCAGCAGAGCGCCTCATCCAAAAACATTGGACTGGAAGAAGAGTATTTCTATTTGCTAGTGAGCCCCCGTCTTCCCTCTGGGGCGAAGCCAGTCACCATGGCAATTGGCTGCGTAACCGGGCTCCATCACACAGAATTGGCTGTGAGATCCCTATTCTGGTATGGAACCCAAACAAAACATCAATTTTAGTCTAATTCCACCATTTCGTCAGAAATTCAAGCATTCAGTCACCGACCGAAGACAGCTCCTCAGAAGAAATTGCTCCCCGGTATAGCATTTGGACACGATTTTGGAATCGAAAGTGGCATCACTCTTTTCCCTGTCTTCGTACCATCCACTAAGAAAATCATCTTCACAAGAGCGCAACAATTTCATGTGATGAAAACTAACGCTCTTTTAGGTGTTTCTCAATTGATCGATGGAATTTCACGCCAGCTGGAAATTGATGCTCTCGACCAATCTATGGGAACAGGTGCACTTGATCATCAACTAGAGGAAGGCGGGGAGGATCAAATTTGTCTCAGTTTTCACTGCCACAGCCCTACACGATCAGTCTGTCTTCAATTCTAAAAAACGAAACACGGACCTCAGTACTCCGATCTCTCCTTCAGGCATGTGAAGACACTGAGTGTGCAGAGGTTATAAGCAGGGCGTTTACCGCACTCGTTAAACGCCAGATATGGAAGCCTATACATCCTAAAAAGGGAATGAAACCTGTACCATGTACATGGTTTTCCCGACTGAAGCCATTGGATGGAGGAAATATCTTGTGTAAACCACGCTGTTGTGTTTGCAGGGACCGGCAGAGGCCATTCGGGGAGTATGATCCTTTTTTTGAGCCTACCACGCGGCAGGAAGGAACAATTTATTGCCAAAAGAAAACTCCCTACCTAAGCTTTGAAATAGGACGAGGTTAGGTGATGGCCTCTCCCCGACCCAGCTGCGCCATAACTATGGGCCCTCGGCCACTCGGTACGTTCAGTCCAGACCTATTAAATATAGAACTAGAAAGAACAATTTGACGCTCGCGAGCTAT
>JAUBNZ010001071.1:0-12895 GCA_032355485.1 Bonnemaisonia californica
CGCTCTACCACCCTTTTCGAAGGGCTGCTACCGAGAGGTAACTAGGACCTGTAGACACACCCTCAGTTCTCCGGAGGACGTGTAATACTACAGATACGTCCGCCCCCCAGACCACAGCGGTGGATGATACTGATCCATCCCAACTAGAGTCGAAAGAGACCAACGCCCCAATGACTAGCCGGTCCACAGAGCCGGAGGAAGGGCTGCCAAAAGCGAAAAATTTGGCAGAGGTTCCCACAGCATCTACAAGAAATACCCCGGCAGAGGAAATATTCGTCATCGAAAGGATCACGAAAGAGGACTTTGATGCAGAAGGAGCCCCGATCTTCAAGGCCCGGTGGCATGGGTACTCAGCGGAGTTCGATACTTGGGAACCAGTGTCAAGTTTTGACCAATCCACCATACAGCGTTTCAGGCGTACACCAGCAGCGCGCAAGGTACGCGCAAAGCAGAAACACAGCTGTGTATCCCAATAAAATACACGTGGGCAACTAGAATTGGAAAATCTACGGAAAAATAAGATTCTGGTGGCACTGTACCACCCAAGCCAACGTTCGCTAACGGTTCGAAGGAGCTCATTCCTAAGTTGGGGAGGGGACACATAAGGTCAGGAAGAAGTTCGAAACGAAATTCGTCGCATGATCATCCTAGCTAGGATTTAAATGGCTTCCTATAACACGTCTTGCAATCGGAATTTTGGGAATTGACCGGGAAGCTTCCCTCTACAAGGCTGTTGAAGCAGATTTGGAAAAGGAGCTAAATCCACATCTGCTGATGATAAGGGCAAGCTAGCCAATAGATATTGAAGAACGAAAGGGAGGAAAAAGATGAATTCCTATACGCTGCAGCGTCCACAACCCATATGGGAGGAAAGAGCGGACCATTACCCAACTGGTAAGGTCACTTGTACGGAGAGCGGAGCATAGCGGTTTTTGACCGACTTTTGAGGAGTAAGCTTACCGTGGAGTACCGCGGAGTATGGGTACGCGTACCGTTCAAGGCGACTTCCGGGCAGTCCGTAACGATTGTCGCAAACGTTTTATGGCCATAGGCAGAGGACACTCGCCTCTATCCAGGTATATGGAAACAGGGAACGACAAAGGGAAATTGCAACAGCTGTTGACAACAAAAGACTGTGCATGCATGCCACAGTAGAAATTTCCAGTATTCCCCATGGTCTTGGAAATGAAAAATTGGGCTGAGTTTCCCACAGAAACTGCAAGAAATGCCCTGGCGAGGGAAGAAGTCGAGCCAGGGATATATCCTGAAGGCAGAACAGACACACCGCCGAGCATATGGAGGAACCCAACCATCGGGAGGCACGCGAGGATTTCCAGAACCCGACATGGGAGCAGAGAGTTTGGAAATAGGGAGTCGAGCGCGTACCTTCGATCCCGAATCGTCTAATCCGCTGATTAGTATAGGCAACGAAGTAACCTGCGGGGGTGATGGACTGACTCCCCATTCTCCCCGGGAAAAGAGGCCATATCCAGCAGGATGATATAACGTATCCGCTCGCGTCGAAAGTGTGGGGAAACCTGCACTATTTGACAAGTGAGAGGTTTGAAAGTTCGACTACGAGATGGGCTCAGAAGAGACCGCATCTTGGAGCGGAAGAGTCGTTTCGACGGGCTCGTCACCAAAGTTCGAAGGGGTGGGAACCACCGGGTCTTGCGAAAAAACCGTGGAGGGGAAGGACTTGAGACAGGCCGCGAAGGAGGAGGTGAACCCACCATCGGAACAGACACGTGACAAAAAGGGCGCGCGACGGTAGTAGCGAAAGGTCGCGAACTTGAATATCGGCTGACACTTGCAGGAGCAGTCTGCAAATCCAGGAAGACGGATAAGTAGGACAAATCGCCGTTGTCCCTGAATAACGTCTGCAGACGGGCGGAAGGGTCAGGAAAGGTACCGATACCTAGTGAGTCCGCCAAAACTTGTGGATGCCGGCTGGCATATGGGCAAAACGTGTGCCAGGCCCGAGGCCGCACACAGCAATGCAAATTTTAATTTTTAGCTACGTTAGTTATGATAATATACTACCGTCGGCCACGTGTAGATTTTTGTCACTAGGGACCACAAGGGCAAAGTGACCTCCGCAGGACCACTTGAGGTCCTGTAAGATATAGTACTTAAGTAACCATTAGCAGAAGCTCGCACCGTACTTTAAGTAAAGGAATATAGGTTCAAATTTTACGTGTATCTAAAAGTGAACTATTTTGGGTGCAATCGTAGGTTGGACATTGCGTGACGTTCGGAACTTCGCACCGTCCAGAAAACGTAAAAAATAGATGGAGACGGTAACCGATTATGTCACGATGAAGTACTAGGTTTCTCAAAATTTCCATATATTCATTTTATTTCAGTGTTTATAAAACTATACAGCAATTTGTTGCACTATTGCCTGCTCAGTATATTACAGTGCGGCCTAGAAATTACAGTTAGCACGGTACAACAGAGCGCCAGCAGTGCGATACAGCACTGTACTGCATATATATTGCGCTGCACAGCCCTATATTGTACCGCATGTGTCGTGCTGTACTGTATTTTAGCGTAAATGCCATGCTGTACTGTGATGTTTCAAGCTGTCACCACGGCGACTCACAGTACAGCAAACAGCACTGTACAGCAAGTCAGAGAGGATCAATAGTACGGATAGATTACACTATGTAGGGCTACTGGAGAACAAGACGGGGGAATAATCTTCTTATAGCACTTGTGCTAATAGAGAAGTAGAAGATGAACTAAAAACCTTTGCGTACTGAATGGAAATAAATATTTTTGACAGTGGCACCACACCGTCTAAGCAATGTTTTGAGTCTGATATATCCCACTTTTCCCATTCTGTAGCACTCGTTTTTTCCTACCCCTCTAAAAGGACCCGAGAATGAGGGTTCTAGCTCGAATTCTTCTCGGAGAAAATCGTAAATGAATGTTTCGAGAGGTAGAGCTCGCAGAGCCAGAAAAAAGAGGATACATGGAGGTTACTGGAGTACATCCAATAAACGAAAAAATGTATTCGAAAAAATATGTAGAATGACTGGATGGAAAAGTAATTAAAATAGCAGGTTTCCAAAATACGCGATTATGAGCCATTGTGGACGTATGACGGTGCGAACCAGTCAAAAATAAATAGCATGCATGTTTTTGATATTTTTATGGGCTGACCAGTATAACACCTAAAAAGGGGTGCGAAGAAGGGTGCGAAACCCAGGATTAATCTGAGATACGGCTCATATGCAGGTTTCGAACCTTTCTTAGCACCGCTTTAGGAGGTGTACACCATGGGAGTTGGGGCTGATTTGGGGTATGTTGTTTATACTAAACTATGGAAGTTATCTATAGGGAGTAGTTGGATATTTGTGGGTGAACACGGCGCAGGACATCTGTAGTAGAGCCAATTGAAGATGAATCTCATCATGACACCAAATCCTAGGGGAGCGGACGAGAGACATTTGTAGACTAAAGACTTTATGGGGTGTGTGTGTATTGGGGAGGAGGGGGTTGGTAGTAAAAATCGGTGTAAATTGGTGCAGCTCCTCTGTTGTGTCTATGTTCTTTGCAGGATTGCAGAGTTTGCAGAGTTTATATCAACGTGATAGTACGTTTTACTGAATTCAAACCTAAGAAATAGCAACCTAAGGAATAGCGGAGCTTTTTCCATATGAACTACTGATATCTCTAAATACTTTGTCTAGTAACTCAGATAAGTTTCAGATAGTAGAAGAGATCTCTTCCTAATCAATCGAGCCACGCGTGTGCTAACCGAGCCGATGCCTTCCCCGGGAGGAAGGTGATCGAGGTCGGCTCTGAACGTGCTTTCCACAGAGTGAGTTGTAAGGTCAAAGGGGGGGGTCTTCGCTGACTCTTTAGTTGTAGGATAGCTATTAGCTAGCCACTTAAATACTATTAAACTTCCCTTTTTAAACAATACTAAATAACTACATAAATTAGGCCACTAGTGTCGCCCTGGGTGGTGTGGCGACTCAATCTGTACACGTGGCTTACAGAGAGCTGCACGCACCACCCCCACCGCCGCCCTGTATGGGGTGACTATTTTCTTTATTTGATTTCTGCGGCTGAAAAGGAGATTGTACTTCCAATAGATGCTCCTGTCAGAAAAAAAGATCGAACTTGCATTGGGTACAAATTTCTGCGCATGATGTGTAACAATAGAATTGCATGTAATCTCGTAGACAATTCCAGGGGGATGGCCAGTGAAAATTCTGTAGTAGTTTCTCCAGACTATTAAGGGGAGAATGAGTCGAGTAGCGACTTGGATTGATTGGAACAGTCTAACAGAACACACTCAGACGATTACGATGAAAGTTTGTTCATGCATGTTGTGAATACTTCAGACATTTCAGTTACACTACGTCCCAATTTACACGGCAATACATCGTCCAAATTCTGTTGCACATAGAAGTACATCCATTCTTCTTTCCCACAGTTAAAGGTAGTGACTTATAGACATAAACTTTCACATCCACAGCTACATGCAGCCGCATTTGGACTCAAAATAAGAACGGAAACATTTCAGAGAGGTGAGAATACACTTATCTTCAAAATATTGCACTGATGCATTCAGTACCCTTTTCTCATCCTTAATTACTTTACATGCACTCCCGACAGCATAACCATATTTCGTCATTTTCCTCTCATATTTACAGTTCAATTTCAAGGATTTTCTAGTCTGCGGCACCCCTCACACATTCACATAACGTCAAGTTATACCCTAAAGCGTACAAACACAACGAAAATAGATCCGTAGTTAGTTCAAGTATACAGGCTACCAAACACTGAGAAGTTTCGCCAGCAGTCGTACTCACATCCTTCCATGAAACTTCTGATTACAGACGTTTCACCGACTTCAGCGGTAACTTGTTTTCGTCAGGAACAAGTACACCCCACCCCGAACATTTTTGTAGTCCGACTTGCCCCTGAAGGTACCAGCTGTTGAGGAACTATAGAATGGCACTTCCTGGCTAGAGATAGTTGCACAATAGGGCAGATATTCGTAGAGAATAAAACAAGTTGAGAGAGATGTCAGGAACGGCCCTTACTCGCTGTTTAATGACCGCGGGTGGTGGTTGACCGTGTAATTCCTATTGACTCTACCTTCTTCCCATGCAAAGGCACGGAGAAGAAACACACCTTATAATGATAGAAGAGCGAGCTACGCTACCTCCAAAATCTAATCCTGAATCATCAGTCAAAGCGACTGTCATGGAATTGATAAACGGACGCGCATTTGCTGATAGGCGTAGCGAATGGTCGGGTAAAGTAATTCGAGTGTCTGCTGTCTAACCCGAGAATGATTGGCGTACAGAAGGACACGTACCTGTAGCGCCCAATCGAAGCTATCAGCGTTGTGGCAGCAAATGCACTAAACCGTGTTCCCCGGGTAGTGCCTCGCATCTCCGCTTAGTTAATTCATCATGACAGGTTAGAGTATTTAGCAACACCCCTGACAGCGGCAAGCGAGCACCACTGGAAAATATTCCATAGGAGCCACGAAGACGGTAGGGCATACAGCAGGGTAACTTAATTAAAATAGATGCAGATGTTACTGTGGCTCCGTGTGGCGTAAGCGAGCAGAAGTAAAGCTACTCAACAAGATATTTCTGTGATCAGTACAGCAAGGTCACTGAAACTCACAAGCCAGCGAGGTTTGGTTATCTGTGTGTTTGAAAAAAGACGTTGTAAAATGTTACACGTGTAGAAAAACACAGAATCAGAATCTACGAGTTTTTGTCATCTCATGTACTTTGCGGACAATCCTACTGTATCACTAAATCTGCTGAGAGAACTACCAACTGAGCCAGATGTGTATATTCGCAGAGCATTGCACATATGGGTTCGTAATACGAACCCATGGTTCATAATACGAACCCATAGATAGGTTAGTATTAAGATGTACAGATTTGTTCGTAATACGAACCCATCTGTGCAGAACGAACTTGGCAGTGGTATTTGTATTGAATGCACCCAACCAGGAGCGGAGAAGATTGAACAGAGAGAATTTGATGTTATTAGGGAGTTTACGAAGCGCTAGTCTGGTCTGAAATCTCGTTACAAATCTAGGAATATTTTAGAGAGCGTTTGACAGATCATTCGGAAGAAAATGCTAATAAGCCGCAATTCTGGAATTAGATATTTGTGCCTGCATGCCTGCATATGCGTCTTTCGAGAGTGTATGTGTCACTGGTAGTGACAAGTGTCCAACAACTGGAACGTTGTCATGGCACAAGCCCTAACTGCACATTTGTCCCAGCGTGGGAACACGTCGCGGGGCCGGCGTAATTCTCGCCGTCATTAGTCCAGATGGCCGACTAGGGTGCCTACTTAAGCATAAATTCCCTCCAGAAATGGAGCGGGAACTAACGCACGGTACCCTACACTTTAGCCTACTGTAGCCGACTTCACTTGGTTGCAACTTCTTTACCTCCCTCCCCTCTAATCCTTCACGTTCTTTTGAACTCTACAGTTGGTGTGCTGCGCGTCCGCCGCTACTGCGAACACGAAGACCCTTCCCGTTCCCGTTGTGCTGGGGAGGTGCTGAGTAGCTACTTCCGTGAACCGGCGACTGCGGTTTCCTTTGGTACTTCGGAGTGAGGTGCAGTGAGATCTTAGAGTGCTCCATTCGTTTTGGAAAACTGGTGTCGATCTCCGCTTTGATCAGGGCCAGAAGTTGTGGTATTACCTCTTCGACCACAGCTTCGGTGAATGCGCGGAAGCACACAAGTTCGTTGCGGGCACTAAATCAATCTTGGCTTGTTGCAATGCAATGGGTACTTCCTCGTGCAATATGTATCCTATATCTTTCAAAGACGGTTGTCTCGGGAGATTAGCCCCAGACTCCAGGACATAAGGTTGGGGAGCCAACCACGGCAACTGCACCGGACGCGGTACTGAGTACTGGAAATACGATTTCGGGTGCATTGTGGTTGAAAAGGGCACGCCCCAGTGGTACACACAGGTCAAAGAGATGGTCTTGAGACGGGGCGGGGATCCTTGTCAAAATGAATACTTGTTCTAGGGCCATTTTAGCCGGATGCAGTCTAGCTGAGGTGGCCGGAATCTCCGAGATCAAAAGGGGCCAAAGAGGGGCTCTGGATCGAGATGCAGCCTGGCGGCCTTGAGGGTTCTACGTCATTGGCGGGAGAAGCTGCGGAGCTGACATGATGCCGACTGTTGTCGAAGGGCCTAACAACGCCGGCGTGATCCACGCAGCAATCAATGGCTGCGAATCCATGTGTTGGGAATCTTTAACGAGATTTTTAGACGGTTCGGTACTGCGGTTCTGCCATGCCTCCGGGAAACCCGTGGATAACGGAGAGCAATCTTTCAATGCGTTTGAACGATTGTGCAGTGGCAGTTGGTTGAGTGGTCATGCGGATTTATTCTTCCCAGTGCCTTTGGAATGCCGGTCGCCCGGGAAGTTTATCGGACAGAAAGGGGCATAAAGGAAAAGGAAGATATACTAGGCCCAAGTGAGAGAGTGTTTAAACTTTTTCGATGATCTCTGGTCTAAGGACGTGTCTACGAGATGTCACATGGCGGGTCGGTTGGGGCTGCAGATTCAAAATAGAAAGATCCCTGCACGAGCCGCCTTTTGTTCTCCACTTGAAACCTGAAGATGAGGACACAAGTGAACGTGGGTAGCTGGCGAAAAGAGTACGAAAACTGTGACAGACTTGCATGAAAGGAAAAATCCAAATTTCCGGATTCTTGGTCCGGAAAACACAGTAGGGCCAGAATTGTAGGCGAGAGAGTGGTCCAACGGAGGAGTTCTTATCTAGGAAAAGTGAGGGGAAGGTCCAAAGAGAGATCGCTCTTCAGCGCTAGGTTTTTAGTGCAGTGGGGGAGAAGAGGGATCGGGAGTAGACCTAGAATATTCCAGGATATTGAGAAATACTTGGGGGTATCGCTATCACCGGATGCACAAGTGTGAGCTGTGATCCGGACCTCAGAGGCTCTGCAAAGAGTACCCATCGTAAAGATAAAAACACTAGAAGGCGGTAGGCTGACGTCGGAACACGTGGGCTATGAATTGGTAATTAATGCGAGCACGCGAGTGCGAGTTGGCCCTAGGAACAAAACTGCTGTTCACTTTAGATTTCTGCTTTACTTTCGAAATCGCTTCCATTTTTCTTACACGTTGGGTTCCCACCACGGCAATTAAAGTGTTGGCCAGGCTCTGACTGTAATTCTGCATACTGCGTGCCTATACTGTCAGGCTCGGTTATTGTATAACTAACAGGTTGCTCAGTATTAAATTATCGTAAAGGATCACTATAGCGTGCTAATATTCTGTGCTGACTCCCACGAACACGTGTACCCGTAGCAGATTTTACTCTTATCATACGTCTGTGCTTGCGGTTGCCGGTCGTGGTACTGTGCGGGTTGCAGGGGCCGCCAGATCAGCAAGGTGCAGAGGTTTGGCACCTCAAAGTCTGAATTGGATATCTATACGTGTGCAGGAATGAGGATCCTCTGCAGTTCAGCGCGAAGGAATCAAATATGAACTGGCAATGGCCAGTAGCGGGTGCGTAGTTAGAGATGGCAAATGAATAAAAGGAGGGCAGGCCCATGCGAAAATTACTGCTCACAGTGGTATACGCCCTCAGGTTCATCTTACCCGCAGTAGCAGTCCGCCGGAAGCCCCTGAGGAAGAACGAGAGTTATTGCATACCGCCTGCCACGTGCTACTATTGGAGAGGGGCCAGGATACCTGATACTGGGCTTGGACCCATCAGGAAGAAGAGGAAGAAGCAGCTTCGATGGTGTCTTGGCAGACTTCTTGGTATGTCGTAGTTTACGGTAATCCTCCAATGAACTTCCTGGTGGAGCTATTTGAAGACAATCTTGATAATTGGCTAGGAATCTGTTGGACGGTGCAGAGTGGTCAGGTCCGCTCCACTAGCAGTGCTGAGAGAATGTTTTCTACCTATCAATCATGGGAGAAACAAGAAGAATTCATCATCACTCAGACTTTGACATACTTCGTTTCGGAAAAGACGAGATTGCTAGCATAACAGCGAAACGAGTAGGGCATGAGCGGAAATGGGCTCTATCCCCAGTTATTCAAATTGCAAGTCTGGCCGGCAGGTATCCGGAAGAAGTCATTGGAAACAAGGGTGACATTGTTAAGGGCGAACATCTCTCTCTTTCTGAGAGAATGCCAGAAGAACTACCATAGCATAAGCAAATTTCTGGTACGTCTGACTGGAGATTCTACAAGGATATCATAAATTCTTCCACATTGAAGCAGTCAACATCTTTCATGAAATCCAAGAACATCGCAGACTTAATCATCAAACTGGAACGGGTTGCATTCTATAATTCCAAGAATCACTACGGAAGAGTATTAGGAACCTTCTTCCAGGGGCAAAATATTTGCGACTGCAGAGCGGGCGATATTTGAAATGAAAAAATTTAAAAGTTTCTGCGGACCGAAAATGGCTAGCGGAAATGGAAACCGCCGGAAGAAATCTCCTTTGTAATTCGATCTTCGAAGAAGGTTTCGATTCCAACGGAGTGATTGGCAAAATATCCTACAGCAACTCCTTCGCCTTCGTTTATCGCATTCCCAGAAAACTGCCAGCTTCTACTTCCACAATACAGAGGTTCCGTGGGTGCATCTATACGTCCCGATCCTGTGGGTGGAAACGAGCCCCTTTGGAAAGGCAAGGAATGTCATCCAGAAAGAAACAATTCCACTAAAAATCCCTGAACATTGGGTTTATCGGTCGAGATGAGTACTCTTCCCAATGAATTCAGCAATTCATGCGATCCAGAACCTCTTCCACTGGTAGAAGTAAATGTTTGTCTGCACCAGCTGTACGTGGACAGTGCAAAGAAACAGTATGACTCAATGTCCTGCTTCAGCTAGAGTTACAGTTTTGTAGAGGTGCATGTGCATGCGCGTGTTGGTTTGGGCGGTTCTCCAAGACATGTCTTTTTACTGTCTCCAGACAGTAGAAAGCACTGCCTCACAGCTGTTTCTGTAGGTGTATTGTTTTCAGATTATATTGTGGCATGGTCTGAAACGCAAAGCTCCAAAATATAAGTATTAGTGAAAAACTCATGTGTCACCCTGTGCATGCACTTGCGGAGACACATACATTACAGGAATTTACAGAGCCCTGTAACCGGCAGTTTTTAAAACTGCTTGCTAAAGTCCTTTTCGTCCGAAGCGCGAACCTCTATCACGATTAAGATACTTGTTATATGAACCTCTGCTTATACGTAACTATTTTTAGATGCTTCTGATCGGGAAATAATTTAACAGAAATGTGGGTCACTACACTGCAGAAGAACTTTAGACGGTTTTTCTTTGTTTTAGTTGCCGTGTACCGCAATATAAATGGGTAATGGGTGACTGATATACACCTATGATGATCCTGGATAAACTAATTAGTTTACATAGGCGCCATGAACTAACAAAAGATGAACTAATGTTTAGAACTGTCTGCATGTTCTTCCCGAAGAACATCCAGACTGTTACCAACGCATGGAAGTTGCTGCAAGGTCTGGTTTTCAAAAATGGGCTGTGTTTCCACATTGATTGATTCCGCAGAGGTTGTGAAATCACCGCAAAGGGTTGTATATGCAGAAGTGAGGGAGGGGAACGTATTCTGAAATGTTACAGTTTGAGCGCAGACAAATTGCTTCGAAAGAAATTTCTCCCCAGTCAAACTGGAAATTCCCTGGAATGACGTCTGAAAAGATTGGGTTCGTCATGTGCGTTGTTATCGTAGGATCAAAACATTTCTCTGAATCAATCAGTTGTTGTCTTCCTCCATGGAACCCCAGATCCTCTGCTTTTCCAGCTTTCTATTTTCGGGTCACAAATGTGCCTTCATGAAGAGTCGAATTCGAGATCTTGTGCTTCCTTTTTAATTATTTTGAATCGATTGGTCCCTATTCCATGTCATGCGAACCATTTGGTTCAAAAGCAGAGCTAGGTATGGCTGCTGCAGCTGCAGCTATGGTAGCTATACCCAGATCTGTTCTGCGCCCTGTTCAAAGAAACGATGACTGCTATAGCAACAGCACCTACGATCCATTTTCCCATGTGACTAAGGATACCGATAAGGGACCTCAGGCCCCACAAAGAATTGGCGCAACACTAGGTATCTGCCTCTTGTGCCTGGCGTAGACTGTGGAGGAGACCAGTGGGGCGCCAATGCGTTGTGGAGTGCGAAACTCCTTGCGGGTGTGGATAGTGACAAGGAGATATGGACTGGGAAGCGATCTGGCTCTACAGCGATAATTCTCTACAACTGAGTTCAAAAACCCATCCATGTACAGCCACGAAAGCCACTATACCCAGACTATCGATGTGCCGATGCGAAATCCGAAACTTTTGCTTAAGGTCATAGCGGCTATAGCAACTATAGCCAGCTGTGCCATACATGTACCCAAAGTTATGAAATTTTGACACTTGTCTGAAAGGTTTATAATTTCTGTAATTGCCTTTTTTGATGAGGCTGAAGCAGCAATAACAGAGATAGGAAGATATGTCATACGTGCATCGAAATTTGTAAAGTTTTGCACAATAGTCCCACATTTCATAAAATCTGAAATTGTAGTTTTGACGAGGCTATAGCATCTTTAGGAGCCAAAGCCATACATGCTTGACGTGTACGAAATATTCATGTCCAATACCATCTACCTGAATCAATGGGCCACAGCTACACTGATCTCTTGCCACTAAAAGGGAATGCATGAAGAACCGACGAATCATCGATCCATTGCCTTCCTGTGCTTTGCGTGAAAAATCGAACATCGAGCAATTCAGGTACTAGTACTAGAATACGCAGAAACGATCCAGCTAGCACTTCCGGTAAAACATTTGATCTTCTATTGACAGGTTTCTGTCTCCGACATTCGGAGGCATGATCCGCCTAGCACACTAAAGTACGCACGGCCGGACACCCAACCCATAGTGAAGCCAGCATCGACAAAGGGTTACCATAAGGGGATAAAATCAGTCCACTACTCTTCAGCCTATACATGAACACGCTAACAGTCCGCCTCTGCGAGGACTTTGTAGTACCTCGCACTGGGGGCTACTACGGATATTTGATTTCTTGCCACCGATATGGCCCTGTAATCACCCCCCAAAAAGGGGTTATTGGGATGGATGGTGGAGATAACAATATTAATTTTTGGAAAAGGTATGAGAGGGGTTGGATCGGTTGGTAACCGAAGGGATACTATCACTGTAAGGACTTACTCCTCCCTGTAAGGGGAGGGTGTACTGGTTGTCAGCCTTACTGTAAGCCCTGTCAGCCCTCGACGCGGGTTGGCAGCCAGGGTATACAATCATAACAACCCCACTGCGGCTGTATCGAGGTGGATTGATGTCATAGGCCGAGGACAAAGGGCTACCAACCACCGTCTCTCATAAGAGGGTACTGAGTAACCCATCAAAATCCTACCCATTGAAATGCGTTAGATAAGGGACCTAAAACCGCCACCTCTACGGATGGTCTACATTTTGCATATTTCTAACGAGATTGCAAATGGGCCACCCGGCATGGGTGGCCGAAGATTCTTCGGCCACCCAATAACCCTCAGCGGGCTTCGACATAGCCCGCTGATTGGGTGATTGAGGTTATGGTTGGTTTATTATGTAGAAATAATTTAAGGGGGTAATAATCTAAAGCCACGTATAAATATCACTCCGCCTATCGGAGTGACCCTAGGAATAAACGGGTACCCGAGTTCCGTCTGAAACTGAGGTTCTCGTGTAACTTCTCCCCGCGCCTATCTCTGAGTTCTCCGCCGACGCAGGGAAAAACAGAATAGGTTCGGTCGTCCCCATTGCTCTCCGGGACTCGCGTAACATCCTCTCCACCCGCCGCTTCATCGTCCCACTTGGGGG
>JAUBNZ010001072.1:0-12894 GCA_032355485.1 Bonnemaisonia californica
TGTTTCCTTTAAGGGGAGGAGGTAGGGGATCCCTAGAAAGCTTGGCCTTTTCAGGCTGCTTGTATCGGGTGCCCCCATCTGGCTATTTCTACTTCTTTTTGTGTGTGTCTATACTGTTGGGCGAGTCGCTCGCACGCCAAAAAAATGGGAGTGGATGGAGGCAGAAATTTCAGAAAATAAAGGGGTAGGTGTGTCTCTTGTTGTTGTTGATGGTTGGTAGATACTGCCTACCTTTTCCTTCTCGCGTGAACTTCGCAGTCCTCTTCGCTACCATACTGCTGTGCCAAAAACATAGCCCTAGGTGCTCTGGCTTGTTAGAGCATCCCCACCAGGTGGTCTAAACACTAAGGGCCGTTTCTAACAGTTCCCTGAGGAACGAATTTTCGCTGATTTGGCGAGTATGAGGATATTAATGGGCTGGGATTGGCTGGACGACCGAGGAGTATTATAAACATTCGTAAAGAATTCACCGGCGCCTGAAAATGAAGTACGGAATTTCGTTCCCTGAAAATTTTTCAAATGTGCCATTTGAACTGTGCGGCGCTGTGCGAATTCGGTGACAAGAAGTAATGAATAATATCAATTTGAAAAAGAAGCGCTTGTCCTACGAAATGGTACGCCATTGATCGAAAAGGACAGTCTGTATTTGAGGGATGCTTACAGAATAGGACCGCTGTAATGAGATACACCTCCCCATCCACACTAATTTAAAATATTTCGTGCTTTCAGTTCCCTAGTTAGGGACACTTTTTCCAACGGGTTATTCTTAATATTCACTGTATGTATGCTCAAAATTCTTTCCTTTCATCCCTGATAGAAACGGCCCTAAACATCTATATTTTACATGGCGGCCTTCTAAAATCTTACGAATATCCTAAAAATAGCAAAACATATCGTTCACATATATTATAGGTTTGTATGTCACAACTGTTATGTCTCTGTTTGAGAAGTGGCCAGCAATGTTCCGCCAGGTGGCAACTGTCTAGTATATTGTCGATTGCGGTTACTGCGCGGGCTAGTTGGATGCATTTGATGGGGTCGTCCATTTTGAGAGCGTCCAGATGGTGGGTTTCCCCTTTTATCCTGGAGCGATGGAAAGATAGGCAATTAAATTGCTTTTTAATTTAAATGTTAAATATAATTAAATATAATTTTATTTAATGGCTCCACGAGAGATCACTCTATTTCGCTTGCTCGGCCCGACCTCTAGCCTAGTACAGTACTATACTGTAGTAATACTGTACGCCAAGTATGATCCGACACATATGCAAATCCCTTCAAGGGCGCCAGACTCTGTACCCCTGGTACCCCTCGAGGGGTACCCTTGGTACCATCGAAGGTACAGTATGTACAGTAGATATACACACCTGCTCGCCCCATTCCTGATGTCTTAGTCATTTACGGGAAGACAACAAGACGAGGTCAACATCCCAATGAGGATACTGATCCCAGTGATATTCCTTTCTCTACTTGATCAGTAATGCCCATAATGCTCTTTGAACTACCGCGATGGCAAATCTGGAGCTGAACTTCATTGCACACAGCTCAGCAAATATTCCTCGTCGTCGTTGGGGATGATGCCATTACTTCAATGTCAATCATCCAACAACCTTTAGTCAGTTACTACTACACACATCACTCTGCATATTGTAGTATATATTTTTATGTAGTCATTAAATCCCCTGCCACATACCTAAACGGAGGGATCGATTCCACTTTCGGGAGAGGAGCACAAGCTGAAGAGATACTATACAGACAACGACGCGAAAATGACAGTGCAAGACAAACAAAGTTCACCATACGATACGTTCCCCCTTCCCATCCTGAAAGATTAGTCCAAACGCCTCGTCACAGATCCACTGAAGTGGTTTGTTCCAAAGGGCGTACACGAGTCAACGGAATATTACTGGTGTTGTCCTCATCCGGTGCGGCAGTATTTTGTCAAGCCTGTTACGTATGGACAAAAGCAGTTATTTCGTTCGTCTTCAAGCATGGGTTGCCATAGTACACAGCCGTAGAAATTTGTACAAAACTCCTCCCAGTTCTCCACAACTTCACACAGATTATCCCCGGTTGCTTTGAAATGGTTTGGATGAGTATTTTCGTGGTCGAGCCCCAGGAAGCTTTGTAACATCTTCATAGACTGGCGGGGATCATACAGATAGTCTTCGTAAGGAAATTCGAGGACACATTCGTGATCCTCGCTGATGAGTCTGACTCCATTGTGTATGCTCCTATGAGATATGAGCTTCTTAAGGAGGAGATCGTGTAGAAAACCAAAGTCCTCGATGGGGAAGGAGCAGCCCGCTCCCTTTTTACAGCGTTCTTCTCTGGAAATGTTCTTCGCCAATCCGGAAACGGCACTCGTGTCGTTGAGATACCGGGTTGTGTATTCACCAACACTTCCCTTTATCACATTCTTCCTGTACTGCCAGATGATACGGGTGTCAAACTCTCTGACAAGATCCTGCCATGGCCCGGGGTTTTTGGTGAGATGAACGGGGCGCATTTTAAAGCCCGGTGTCTTCCCCTCTGCAATGCCCCTTTGAAAGAAATCGCGAGTGTATTCAATGGCCTGCGTTGTGTTATAAGACTCTTCGTGGTCTACTGGCTCAATGCTTTTATCCATGTAGATTTGGGAGTGACTGCGCAGTTCAGAAGAGATGGCAGTGGATCCGCTATGGCCCATGAAAATGATAAGAAAGGTCTTAGCTCGTTTTCCTGTACGCGCACATGCTGGTAGCTTTCTCGACCGCCTGGCAGCTGCGGCTGAATATCGGGTAGGTGGGGGTATTTCAGCTTGGTAGACGGGAACAGTGTCCGTGGTGAGGTTGACTGGAATGGAGGATTCCTCGAGAGAGGCTTCATCCTCCTGCATGAGAAGGGCCGGCATGAGAAATGGAACAGAGCAGTGCTCGGTTCGTAGGTATTGGGTAAGCACGAGGAGATAAAGGAGCAGGATGACGAGGATGATGATGAGGACGTTTTGGCGGGAATGGGAAGAGGCGACGGGCCATTTTTTGTGGGAAGAGTGGGTTGGGTTCATTGGCAGGTGTTTGACAATAGATGGGTTCATTGGCGTTTGAGCAGGAGGAGCGCGATGTGGTGGGGGAAGATGGTGGCAGCGTATGGTACGGTGCCCGGGTATGGAGGGAACTGGATAAGGGCATGCGGACGATTAGGAAGCGAACAGTGATAGCCAGAGGAAAGAGTGATGAAGCTGGATGAAGGTGCGCGGCAGGGTTCGAGACCTTCGGCTATGGAACATGGCGGGGCAATGGGGTATAAAAAGCGGAGACGGTACATGTACAGAACTGTACAGTGTGTATGACAGAGTACCCCTGTAATGTTATCCTTGGTACCCCCTGGCACCCTTCGCAATACTGTACACTGGTAGGCAAGCAGCGGGGCAACTGGCAGGGAGGAGGTAACCTTTCTGAGGGGTAAAATGGGGGCACACGGGAAAGCAGGCAAAGCGACAGTGGCGAGCGTGTTGCAGGTGCCGCGACCAAAGGATAAATGTGCAAACCGGCGTACAAAGTAAAGTATCGAGAGAGCTCATGCTTTATATCCCTTCCGCAGCAGGAATAGATGAAGGCCTGTCGGAAGTACCCACCACTGGATGCGGCACGGGCCAACGGTATGGAAGAAATATGGCAAGTACAGAACGAGGTGTCACTGTAAGCCGTGGGAGCTTTGAAAGCAATTGGAAGTATTGCGTGACAATGTGTCTGGTGTGCCGAATCCGATCGTTTGTGGCTTCCATTGGTCCACGGGGCAATTGCGGCCCGGTGCAGCGTGGTTGTAACTTTGTCATAAGGTTACGCTGAGTGGTGCTGGAACAGACGAAAAGAGCCAGCGGCCACAGATACGATGTCTTGTCAACATAATGTTATTTTGTCATAAACTGGCATCCTACTGAGCCCGCCGATTCATGTCATTTGATTGGTGCTGCTGTGTAGCAGGCCTGGCCCAGGTGGTACAGACGTACGGACTTTGTATATTATCCTGTTGGACATTGCCCTCCTGGGTCGGCGGCTGGCTCAAGACGGTTCGCAGGAAAACGTAACACAACAAGCCGATAATATTATTGAGACAATCTTCTCTTATTGCCTTCGGAAGAGGCATGCTATACCTTCTGAGAATATTACTATAATTATGAGGCCAGTTTCATCGACCTCCAAGTTAAGGAACACCAATTCCTGTTTAAAACCTACAGTAGACCTCGCATGATTGGCATGGCCGCTTTCCGTGCCGAGCCATATTATGTCTTTTCAAAAGAAGTTGAAGCCACTAAAAGTACGATGCATCAGTAGAAACCCTTTTTTACAGTATCCTGCTCTTCAAGAAGGGAATCTTCGGCTCATTATATATACGATGTGTTCTTGTACATCATACGAAGGTACATTGCAGAATCTGCAGAACCAGTGCAACAGTGGCACCGCGGGTGGTAACATGTATTATCTACGGTACTGAAGTACCTTGGATGACGGAATGGGGATAGTGAAGTGTCCGACCTTGTTGGAGGCGACCACCCAAAGCAAAGCAATGCTTTGGAAGTTTCCCTATCATACTATCCCACCGACCTACAGTAGCAATAATAAATAGCAACAACAAAAAAAAACAGTTGGATTCCATCTGCTCTGCTCTAAATATCGAAGTACCGCAGGGCTGTGCGGGTTTTTGTGATACAGCTTGCTCCGCAAACAGCGGACCCTCACAGCACATTCGAAGGACACAGATCTTTTTTGTACAAAGCAGGACACTGTAGATGTACAAGGGTACCAAGGGTACCCCAGGGGTACCCCTGGTACCCTTCGGTACACTGCAGATACCTCGATATTCTGTATGATATTGAAAAAGGGTCCCCTATGTATAGTGTAACATAGTATAGTTTTACAAAGCAAAAATAGCACCATTAGAAGTTACAAAGTTTACAGTGGGCTATCCTGCGAGAGTTTACAGAGCCAAATATGTATCCTGAGCAGGGCACTGCACTGATGGGTTCGTAGTGGTATTTGTACTGATTGGTTCCAACATATCGGATGTCTAACTTTTTTTTTATTAATATTATATCATGATGATGTAGATCGTACTCGCCCTCAGATTCATAATCCATTATATTAAATTAATATGGTAATTGTCACATGATACAGACCGTACATGCAGTAGCCGCGGATACCTGGGGTCAGTGGTAGATCTAGTCAGCTAGCTTCTATAGTCTCAGAGGGGGTTGAGCATGGGCTTCGTGTTCCAAGGGACGCACCAAAAGGGAACATCGAAAAGGAGGTCCTGCCGTGGCATATAGTCTCTACAAATGCCAAAAATAATATTAAATTAGCATAAATAACGGCACAGCAGTTATGTGCTGTGCTGTGCACGTTTTCTATTTGTGCACGATTCCTTATATTCATATCAGACATCGATGTTGTATCGGAGTGCGGGCATAGCGATGTCTGCACCGTGGTGCGAAAGTTTATGTCTTTCTGTTATAACATTACTTTGTCTTCACTCCTGTGGCAACACAGTTATCGGACGTTAGTATTATCATAACACCATAATATGATATGCATACTATGCAGACTGTTTTTAAAAATAAATTCGGACTCCTACTACCAGATGACAAGCGTGCTGTCGCTCTTTCGGTGCTCGATCGGCTATATCGAAAGTCGATACAGGGCAACTGGTAAGATTAAGTGTCACCCTTGTGACAAGTAAATCTATGTAATAAGAATATAATTTTACCTATGCGAACACGACGTGATTAGGGGAAGATATGGGGGATTATGAGGAATTGGAATCGGAAAGAGAAACATCGTATACGCGCTGCTGAGGAGTTTGTACCTGGTTAAAATTTGGTACGCAAATGAAAGAATGGGAATCGAGTACAGATTTGACAATTGACAGATAATGTATGGTATCATATTTTCATTCTGAAACAAAGACATGGCATGACCTTAGTGCTTTTCTACTTATTTTTTAAACTTTTGATGTGTTCCGTCGCAAGCTCACTGGGCGAACCAGCCCCCCTTCCCCCTCCCTCAAACACCCCGTTTTGAGGGGTCACTGTAATGCCAAAACCGAAAGTCTGGGAACAGGCCCGAAGCCCCTGGGGCGACTAGGACCGGATATGGGACCGCACTCTCTATCAACCATGGACCCCCGTATGAACAATCCAACTGGATAATAGAGAATTTACACATAAAGGCTTTTCGATAAAACATGGATACAAATATGACGAAGTAAATATTATCGACCGTTGTGGCTTTCGTTATTTTTGCAATTACGCAAACAAAAAATGATAATGTTTGTTAGTATTACGTGCACACGCATCGTACTCATACTCCCCCTCCTCAAACAAAGCCTGCATTCATATGGAAAACTGCAGACATGAGGCAGACCGATTATAGCATTGGTCCCTCTATTCGGCGTTTCTCAAGAGCTCGGACCGCCTTCCGCTTAACACTTCTAGGGGAAAATGTAGCACTGCAGCTTCGAACAGTTAGGCGTCTTCGCTACGCCCGCTCCGATGCAATCTTACGACAACAACGGTCAATCCCTATATCAAAACATGCGTTCAACCTTAACAGATACAGCGATGATTAGTGCTTAGGGAACTTTCGCTTTCGCCGCTACGAAATACCCCAGATTTCGGAGATCTTCAATTGGACGTCGGGTAGGACTGCCCGAAATGGGTACCTTTGCAGTAGTTTAAATGCTACTTCCATAGTCTTCCGTCGACTTGCGAGTCCCAGCAGGTGGGGTTGTATTTAGAAGAAAGCATGGGAATGCATAGTTCGGCTCTCAGTGAAGTGTTTTGGGAGTTGATTGAAACATTGTAAGCAGAGAAGTCTTCTCTGGTAACTACCTTCCGTTCACAACTCATGGGAGAGCGGGCTGCTTCTTATGCTGAACCTGTCAAAGATCAACGTGCGCCTCTTGACAATTGCTTTGGTTCTATAAGATGTACGAAGATACAGATGGCCAGACCAGGTGCGCCTTCCGTACTTCAAAGAAGCGCATATTAAGTACAAAAGCGCCTCTATTGTCTCATCTACGAAAGTATCAATACTCGAGGCGGGCTCCTATTTCACCTGTACGGACCGGAGGGGAGGGGCGCAGGCACGATGAAACCCTTTATCGTAACGCGGACATGGATTGAATACTGCAGCAGAATCTCCTCATCGACTAGACGCAGAAATAAATATAAGGATACGCTGCGTACATGCATCTCCCGTGGCTCCAAAATGAATTTACGCGCATAACGGCAACGCCTGAACAGACACTGTACAAGAAGACGATGAGCACCGTTCGAGAGGCTATTGAGTGGAGCTAGAGAGAGATGAAGGAATCCTGGACGTCTCAATATTTCAAACGGAAGATAAAGGTTCGGCAGGCTCCAATACGAAAGCTCTACATATACTTTGCTCTGATAAGGAACTTCAAGACTTCTTTTGGTCACGGCGGCCAGGTGGTTACTCGCTTCGGGGTGCCATCCCACTCTCTCGCACTCTACCTGCAGTTAGTTTAACAGAATAAACAGGAAGCGCAGCAGCCAAGAGAAGCGGGGTACGGGGGGCGCCCAGCGTGTGGACATGAGGCCATCAAGAGATAATTTTGATAGGAAAGGGCAATAAAGGCCTCTCAGGCTACAAATGTAGGCTCGTAGGGAATTTCACGTCGCTTTCAAAAGTCTATCTCTATCCTAACTTCTTAACAGGGGAATGTAGTACGTCAATCATAGCTTTGAGCTCCTCAAGTATGGCTTTTCGTTCTTTTCGAACTTCCTCTCGCTCTTTCATATCTGCTTTAAATCTCCTCTCCGCAAGGTCCATCTGCTTCTCCTCTACTGCAGTCTGCCGCTCTGACAGATCATCCTAACGTTCCGCCCGATCCTGTGCGTGCTCCTCGCGCTTCATCTCCATTTCCAAACGCTCCTTCTCTAACGTTATGCGAATGTTCTCTCGAAACATGCGTGCGTTCGACTCATCTTATACCAGCTGCAGTTCATCGTTCTCCCTCCTTTGAAATCTCTTAACTTCCCTTGTTCCTGGCGAAGCCTCCTCGTACTTGTTGGATTCATCTCTGGTTACTCCTGACCTTCGATTTAACGCAAGCTCGCGGATTTCGGCACCAGCTACACGAAGCCTGTTTTCCTTTCCCTGGTTATCTTCTTTTCCATTGCGGACCTGCTCAAGATGGTCATCAATTGCAGCTATGATGTCGTCTAGCACCTGTTCCTTCTCTTCGTACTCCTCAACAATACCGGATGCCGTATCGTTCCTTCGGTTAGCGCTTTTTTAGTTCCCCGAAGAGCTTCTTGAAGCGGTCCGACTGCGATTTAGCGCTCAGTCCGCTGCTATTTCCCCCGGAAAGGGTGGCGCAGTACTCATCAGATGCCTTGAAAAGGACCAGAGCTTCTTTGAAACGCGATTGGCTTTTCCCCCACGCGGCAAAATGGGATCCTTTGGACTGCACAGCCTTAAGAAAGAATATATCCATCGCTGATGTGAAGCGGAAGCGCCGCCTTCGATGATTGGCTGCAGCGGAAGGGGCAGAAACCATCATCGCCATTTCATCGCTACAATGCAATGCTGACGGTACGGGGACGCTTTGCGTCGGAGAAAGAGTTGAAGGGGTTGTTATAGAAGGAGTCGTTGGGGAAGGTGTAGCGGGAGAGGGCGTCGGGCGCTCCTCCATATTTCCTGGTGGGAAGTGTGCCCTGCAGATTCTGTGGGAAGGGGGGTGCGACTGTTATGTTCACGCGCAAGTGTGGCGGGCATCCCACTATGGCGGGAACCATACCACTCAAAACCAATGCTGTGGAAGACCCCTCCATACGGATGAAAGTTTTGCTTTCGTTATATTTCCGGAATAGTGAATAATGGAAGAGCAGTAGTTCTCAAATTTCGATATCTCAAGGCAGCTGTCGCTTCATCGAAAAATTAGCCTAAATTTTAATCACATTCCTTATTGCGTAAATTCCTTAATGGATCCTGGAATTGTGCGTTGTGTTCAGTACCTATCTGATAGTACAGTGCAGTGAAGGAATTAGGGTAGAAGAAATTCGCGAATCGTTTCGTTGCCCATTTGCACGAAAAGCGAATGGGCGAAACACTTACGATTTTTCTTTACGGCGAACGAAAATTTATTTGTGAGGTACAAATATCGACAGCATGAAGGACACGGCTGCTCCACGGCACCTGCAAGGTGCCCTGCCGAGTGTTGTCTATTTCTCCGTACTCCATCATCTCAGACACAGTATTTTGTTATTACCAGCCCCTCCCCTCACACTCATCTTCCGCACATGCGACTTCTTCTGGGCGTCCTCCATCACAGCTCGTTCATCCATGCCACGGATTTCCGCCATACGCTCGTAGACGAAAATAGGCGCATTTATGATTTTCGTTTGCCATCGTACGACGTAGGCGTGAAGGATGGAAGATGTGAGCGTTAGAGGCCATCCTTCTGGACCTTCCAGACAGTATTATACTAACAGCAGTCGAACAGATGTTGAAGGAGCACCGCAACGTGAAAATCATGCAACTACGACGAGAACAATCCAATCGATATAGTTCAACTTAAACGTGCTTTCGGACCAACAGAGTCTACGAGAATTCAGATTCAAAGAAGCGGACGTTGGACGGATTTGCCCCATGATGGACTGGGGCGGTGTCACTACCCGGAATGAGTATGCGTGCCGCCCACTTACCGCTACCTGCCTTTGTTTCCAGCATCTTGCTACTACTGTGAGCCGGGTTCTGAACAAAAGTTCGGTATGTTCGCATCACAGATGTCCGAGGTATTCTGGGAACTCGTTGAATTGTTTTTCCACCTCTTTGCGTATGTGCTGGAGCTCCGAGGAGAATTTCTACAACAAAGACTGGACAAGTATTCCGAAGCGTTGAAGGAGGCTGGTGCAACTTTAGATAATTGTGTGGGTTTCATGGATTTTACGAAGATCAGGAACACGAGACCAGGAGGAAAAGGCGCTTTGCAACAAAGAATTTATTCCAGGCATAAGAGGTTTCAATGCCTCATTTATAAGACCTATATCACACCTGATGGCCTTATATTTGCGTTGTGTTGTATGGCTCAGAAGTCGGCCGTCCCCACGATCTCACTTTATATCATGAAGGTACACGGGAGAACGTTTTAAAACAGTCATTGAACTAAGAAGGTTACAGTATTGTGTTTATGGGGATTCAGAGTACCTTTTGCGGCCTTGGATGGTGCGGCCTTACTACCGCAACCTAGCTACTCCCGATCAACTTCTTTTCAATACCGTTATGAGCGCTGTAAGAGTTACCGTCGAACATAAATATAAGGATCTGAAGCAGTGCTGGACGTCACAGGATTTTGCAAGAAACCTTAAAGTAAGAAAATCGCCGATCACATTATTGTACAAGACTTCCGCGATTCTAACCAATTTCCACGCTTGCTTGTACAAGCGAGGCCAGATTCGTGAGGTTCTCAACTTTTCATAGATTCCCTTGAGGAGTGTCTGCAGGTTCAATCTGAACCAGAATTGTAGGAATCTTAGGAGATTGTAGTACCATGTACCCGCCAGGGGGCACGTGTGCCTACAGCTTTAAGCCCCCTCCGGCCCGGTGGGGACCACCGGGCTCCGGATGCCCGCGTGTCCACGTGTTCCCCGGGGGCACACGTGGGTGCGTATGGCCAGCGGGCGGACCCCCACCTGTACCCACACGGGCATACCTCTGCCCCGGTGCGGTACTTACTGGGTCTGACCCCCTGGCGCAGCACCGCTGCCACACCTGGCAATGGGCAGCTGCCATCGCTGGCAGCCGCCAATTACAGTACCGCCGCCGACCCTTCCTGGACCGACAGCCCCAAAACCATCCATCTGCCACCCTCCACAGGGGAGCAGATGGAGGTGGCCTGAGCACCACTGTAAGCCTACATCTACAGCTGGGTGCCGGCCACCTGGCGGTACATCGGGTAGATTTAGTTAGTATTTTACTGTAAGTAGTGGGGTACAGTTCTGGCATTTCAGGCTTTGCTAACTAGCTATCTTACCCACTAGAGAGGGAACCAAGACCTCCGGATTTGATCTCACAACTCAACCTGGAACACATTGCTTCGAGCTGTCCCCGAACACCTTTCCTCCGTAGGAAAGGCGCCGGTTTGGTTAGCTCCTGCGTCGCTCTACGTTCCGTTCAGCTGCCCTTGGCCGCCCAAACCCGCGATAGGCGGGGCGTGACTCACGTGGCACGTCCTTGGCTTCTCTCGGCCACCTCCTTTCTTCCGTTGCACGACAACTCCCATGGTCGTGCCCCGAAACCCCCAAGCACTTTTCCTTTCTGGCTAGGGAAAGGCAGGGCGTTGGGCGATTTTTGGCAGTCCACCATCTCGACACCCTACCTTTCATTTGCAGGAAAGGCAGGGCGAAGAGCAGGTACCTCAGGAATTCTCAGACTTGGAAGCGATACATATTCTTCACTCTCCCCGCCCCAACGTTATCGGCTACTAGGGACAAGAGTAACCGGAGGATGCTCAGGGGCTTTTCTGTAAATACTACACATGCAGGGCTACATGTACGGAAGCAGCACGGAACACTCCAAATCAATGCCCAGTAGAATCGAAAGGATTTAATCGCCTGTATGATTTGCCGGGGGATAGGTGGAATCCTATGCGCAAAGCTGCTCCTGTTGCAGAAGGACAGCAGGGGATCATTGAGGACCGTCGCGTGTTGCCAACTTTTGATGATCTTGTAAAGTGTCGAGCAGAAGGGCAGTATAGGGCCGAGCACTGTAGCACACCGCTTTAAACTCCAAGTCGTTTTTCTTACCCCTTTGCCAAATCGGATGCTAGGAGCTATCCCGCTGTTTGGCAGTGCAGGCGATATTGGCGGTATACACACTCGTACTGCCCGGTGTAACTGGGAAAAGCTCCAACGCTTCCGCTGCCGCCTGCTAGGAGAGGGTCAGCATCAGGATTGATGTGTTGTGTGTCTGCGGTGATTATGTGCTGACTAAAACTGCACAAGCAACCACGCACAGAGCAGAAAATGTTTCCATAGAATGAGTCTGTGTGTATGTGTGTGTATGTAAGTGTGTATATTTATGTATGCCTGTATGACTTTGTCTGTGCGTGTGCGTGGATGCGTTCTCAGCCCCCAGACTGGCGAATAGGTTTCTCTGCACAAAGACCTGCGATACCTAGAAACAATTATCAGTTTGCTCGATATGTATTGAGAATTCACCAAAGAAGACAGCTAAAACAAATGGAGAGAAAGTCTGGACCACTAAAAAACTATACAGATGGGCCAAGAATCGCGACCAAACATTTTTCAGAATAGTTTTTCTAGAAACAGTTTCGAGGTTTGCTGAACAGGTATTCCGCCGGATCAGAATGGAGAAGCTTGGAAAAAGGTATTGCCGAAGTAGTTCCTGTAGGAAGTTTTGTGAGTCGTCGTCCAGATCCAAAAGATCAGACAAGGAAGCGCCCCTTTATAGCGATGAATGCGCACGCGCGCCCCTCCCGCTCCCGCCTGTTTGGATGACCCGCTCCCTCGCGCCACCGCAGGCTACACAGCCGTTCCCCTTGGAGGCAGACTGAGACAACCGCGATCCCGGGGTAGGTACAAACCTTACACGTGGCCGACCTGGCGAGGGTTGTTTCTCAACGCGACCCTACAGTGATTTCACCTTCAACGTGACTGCGCGAGCGCGAAAACAGTGTGTACGGCCAACTGGTACACGTGGCACCCCTTTAGCAGGGTACACCCGTACTGTGTGTTAGCTACACTTGACGACAGACGTAGATACACTAGCCGTTACTGCTACACTAGCTAGTGCCTCACAGTACTGGTATGCATTAGGAAGCCTTACAGTAGGTGCTTAGCACACCTTTAACTATAGTCGGGGAAAC